>JANVCC010000048.1:8721128-8748386 GCA_025345505.1 Todiramphus chloris collaris
GAGAGAAAAGAGAGAAAAGAGAGAAAAGAGAGAAAAGAGAGAAAAGAAAGAGAGAGTATTTCTGTCTTAAACATTTAATGGTGGGTTTATTCACTGTGTTACAGAGTAGAAGCAGTGGGGCTGAACAGCAAATGTTTCAACAATGCAGTTGCAGTCTCTCAAATGTTTAAGTCTGGGAAAAATTCTGTGATCTCTTCCTGTGCTCTGATACCTTAGGAACAATAGGAAGTCATCAATTCTAATTTATAATTTGCCAGTAACTTTCCTGTCTTCTAGATTAAAGCAAATGAATCATCTTTTTTTTTCTAATATAAGAAATTTAAACTATTAATTTGTACTGATTAGGCAAATAATTATCTATATGTAAATTTTATTCTTTATTTGAAAAAGTCTGTCCTTTTTTTTTAACATTAATGACAATATAAACCAATTTTTTAACAAATAGAGACAGTATAAAACCAGACATGACTACCACACAGCTCTGCAGACATCAAATCCTTGAGTAGGATTCTCTTTGCTGGCCTCAGAGCAGATTACAGCTGTGGTATTAAAGGCCAGTTCCCAAGGGCCTTTCCTCCCACATAAATTAACTGTAAAGCAGTTGGGGGGTGGGGTAGGGACAGAGGTGGGTATTGGCAGTTCTGATCTGATTCTATCTGTATGGAGCAGTTAAAGAACTGTCTAAGAATTTAAATTTAAGGACAGTCCTGTAAGGTATTGGATCCTCTCAATGCTCTTTAATTTCAGTATTTTGTGAAGGAACTGTGGATCTGGAAGAACAATACCTGAAATACAGAGAATATACACCACACTGGAAGTTAACTCGGTGCTGACATGTTGCCTGGATCCTGGCTTGCAGCCTCTCCCCTGGGCAGAGAGAACCTGCGTGGTCTCTCAGAAACCCAGGCACAGGATGAATGTGACCCCAGACCAGAGCTCAGCTTTTGCAGCCTAGCTCAACCTGACCACCCTGGTGCTGGGCTTCAGGTACATCCCATACTTGGTGTCAACACCCACCTACCAGACCTGTCCTGCCCTCAGCTTCTGACTGCTGACTCTACCAACTGGTGGATATCTCTTCTGTGGCTCTCTCTCTCTCTTCTCCAGAGTTTGTCTCTGGGAGTTGTGTTGGCTGCCCAGAAGGTGGGAATCTGGGGAGTGGAGGAGGTGAAAGTCTCTGTCACCATCTGGAAGGTTCTTCACGGGATAAATTTTCTATGTGAACAAAACCATGAAATTTCATTGCTCATTACAGATGAGGTCTTCAAAGGATGTCTGGACACAGAAAATATAAAATAAAAAAACCCTAAATTAGTCTCTCACGTTGCCCAGGACCTGAAACAGTCCTGTTGTAGTATGAGGCATGTATTCCACATTGTAAGGATTTTACGGTGATCAGATGTTAAGCCATATCCCATCTTCCGCTGGTTTACTGCTTAAAGAGACACCCAGCAGAATTCTGCCTTCTGCCTTCTCTAGCCAACCCAGAGCAGATTCAGCAGTGCTTTCAAAATGCTGTGAGTGCCAGAGGTGATACAAAAGTGTATTGACTGCTAAGCCCAGATTTGTTCCTGCCAAAATATACCAGAGATACAACCAGAGTAAGCAGAGACAACTTGAGGTGATAGTTTGTGGGCACCTGATCTTTCCCTTTGGCTCAGCATGCCTAAGCCTGAGGGCAGCTGTGGTTACTCAACTCCCTGGATATATCCAGGACAATTGTATTCAGCAGAAAGTGGGTGGGATCCCCGTTATCAGCCCTACCACTGGCTTTCTGTCACTTTTCAGCTATAAACCTGCCCATGCCAATTCTCTCCCGTGGGATGGGGAAAGAGGAGGCACAGAAACTGTTAGTGCAACTATGTAGACACCTCATCTTCTTAAGCTTCCAGGCCAGACCTCTTATTTTTCCCAAGGTGCCTGTTTTCACAGGTGAAATGTATTGATTCTTCTGCTTTGGGGAAGGCAGCTAACAAAGGAGGCTGTTAATTGCAAAGAGGTTTTTCTATAGGGCCTCCTTTGCAGGGTACAGGTGAGAACTATTTAGTGATTTCTAGCTGCAGTAATTACAAACCTCTGGCTTAGCAGCATCCTGTGGAGTGTCAGTCAGAGATGGAGTCCTTTCCAGACCACAAGGAGATGGCTCTGTTCAGTGTGACACCCAGTCTCAGGAGCTGTGTGGAGCTGGAGCTGGGAGGTGAGTCACGTGTGCTCGTTGGACTAGCAAATCTTTACTTTGTTGTGGCGCTGGTTTTGTTTGGGGTTTTATTTGTTTGGTTGGTTTTTTAAAGTTTTTTTGTTTTTTAGTACAAAGAAGAAAAGAGTAGAGGGAGGGAGATAGAGGTGAAAAGGAGGGGAAAAAAAAAAAAGGCAAGGGTGGCAAGGAAGCACTGATCAACCCAAAATCTGCTCTCCTGAAGAGTGCTGGTCTCTCCTGTGTCAGTTTGCCAGGGTCTGTAAAATTGTGTTACATCTTCTGGTTCATTTTAAAGGTAGTTTCTAATTATTTATCATGCTTTGGATGGATCAGAAAGTAGTGGTGCTGTTATAAAAGCTCCAGAAAGAGTAAGCAGATTAAGATGAGACAGCTGTTCCAGGCTTTTCCAGGCTCCTAAGAAGACTGTTCAAACTGCAGCATGATGCACATCACTTTTCGCTGGCATGGGTCCACTGTTTGTGTCACAGCCAGAGAGCTTACATTAGAACTTGGCCTGAACGTGAAAAAGCCCTGCTATTTGAATTTGACAAATGCGGAGTCACAGTTCTGGTTTTAAAGCTTTGTAACTAGTGAAAGGTTAGGACAGAAAATTCAGTGTAGCTGTTCCTGCTGAATCTGGCCAGGGCTTGGGAGGTGGATTCAGCAGGTGGGTGCTTACAGCAGCCTTCATCCTTTGAAGCTGGAGAGCACTCTCCAGCCCTCCTGTCTTCCCTGAGAGCAAGCGTGCAGTCTCTCCAAGCGTTAACATCATATGCCAGGTTAGACTTAAAACCCATGAGGGTAGGTGCCTGCCTTGTGGTTACAGCTGTTGCCTGAGCTTTGTATTCAGAGAGGTCTGATGCCAGGTGAAATCCAGAGCAACTCTAATTCCCACCAGTAGGGTTACACCAGTGTAAAACCTCCACAGGAAAAATCAGAATTGAGCCCAATGTGAAAAAAATTCTAGAAAGTGTAAAGAGGTTGTAAGTCTTATTTGAGATGGGGAAGTTTCATTCCAGACCTGATGTCTGGCTGCTTTGGGTGCTGAAGCTGTCTTAAAAATTACCTAAGGATTCCCTCACCTAAGTATCTCTCAACAAATGCTTTTCCACCTCACAGTGAACTGTAAAGTAATGCTTGAAACAGAGTTCTCAGCCTCCTGTTGCAGCATAATTTAGAGCTGTTTAAAAAGTAGGATTTCAGTGTTATACTACAAGCTGTTTTGGCCTTTACCTAGCCCAGGACTGAAGCGGGGGGGAATAAATACATGTTTAGAACTGTCTGTGATTGAGGATCTTCAATGATTTATTCATACATTAAAAGAAATTTGAGGACAACCAAAAGCTATTTCCAAGCATGAGTTGAATTTGGCAAATAGCTTCAGATTAAAAAAAGAAAACAAATTACAACAACAAAAAATCTAATAGAACAGTTTGGAAAAAGCTTTAAGAAATGGTTTAGGAAATGCCAACTGGCTTCATAGGCACACCTGAGGGTAGCTCACATTCACATTACTGAGGAAGAGGAGGTCTGTTGCAGGGTGACAGCCCTCTGAAATGGGAGATCAGGATGAATTCCTCTTCTGGTCAAGTGAGAATAAGGATTGGAGGGCAGCTTGCCACCCTGATGGAGCTATAGGAAAGGACGAAGGAAAACAATACATTTTTGTTAGATTTAGTTTTAATTGATTTAAAAAATAGCTTCAGATTAACACAGGATGGTTTTTTGGCGTGGGGTTTTTTTGGTTGGTTTGTTGTTGGTTTGTTTGGTTTTTTTTTTGTTTTGGGGTTTTGTTGTTGTTGTTATTTTTTCCAAAGGGAGACAAAAATGATTTGCATATCTGTGCTTAGAGCAGCATTTCTGCACAGCTCCCCTAGCACAGCTGACGTGACAGTGTGTCCCTAAGCATGGCAGACCATGAGCGTGGATGAAGGAATTACTGTATAGTCTTGTTCTCGATTTGGAATTATGGTAAACATTTATCTACTAATGCAAATCAGATTCAGTCTATGAAGATTAATTTTCATATAATTTGACCTTGTCTAATAAGTCTTCTTGACCAGATGAATTACAGGGTCTTTGCACTGATTTATTTTTGCTTATGCATAAGGCACTGTGTTCTTGTTCCATTTATGCTTAGCACATCAGGCTTGGGAAGACTATATTATTTGAATATTAAATTTCGTAGTTTATATTGTAACACAGACCTCTCTTCAGCTTTGACTTCCTATAGTTCTCTCATGCAACTTGAAGAAAATCCATAGAAAATAAATTACTTTTTCTGCAGTCTGCATGTTAAATAATAATCCCAGAACTGTCACTGCTCTGTGCATACTCATGCTATGCTGGAAGAAAAAGACTAAGCAATATAATGTTACTTTAAGCATTTTACCCCAACCTATTCCACAAATGCTGATCCAAATTAATTATAATTATACTGAATCCAGAGATTCTTGTAAAGCTGGATTCAAAGCTGCTGACATCAGGGGAAAGGCTCCCTACTATTTTAACAGACTGTGTATCAGGCTCCTGGTGCCAACGGTTTTAAGTTCTTGAATGCATTTAAAACCATAAATATATACAAAGATAACTGGGTGAAGAAAAGATAATTATGATTGTAATTACTCTTTCTCGTATTATTATTTTACATCTTAGCTGAATTAACCTCAGTTACTACTTTCTTTTGATTGACACTGTTCTTTTTCCTCCCCGACTTTGCTTACATTTGAAAATTTAAAAAAATCTCATATACTCATTTAATCAGCTGCCCCTTTTAGAACATTAATGACTATAGTAAATTTGTTTCAACGCTGACTTCTTCAGCATCTCCCTAGATAGCTCTTTGCATCTATTTCTACAAATTGCAGCCTAGTTATCATTATTAATTGTTTACAGTCCTTCAAGCGGTCCATGATTTATCTCAAATAATTTAATATAGACCCTTCATTTTTTAAAATATGGAGCTGAATTATGTCATTTAGCCAATTATCCAAATAAATAGGGAGTGTGGTTATTCTGCTCATTGAAACATAATTTGTCATATGATTTTTATCCTTATCTGTACACATATATATACCTGGAATCACATTTACTTTTTTTAAAAATAAAATTTTAGCTATATCAGAGTTAAGATACTTTGGGATTCTCCACCTCTAGGGCCATGTTTGTAGGGCCATGATTCTGCAAAATATTTAAGCGTGTTACAGTGTGGAAGTACACTGGTGTCAATAGAATTAATGTGCCTGAAAAGATGCACTTAAGATCTTTGAATGAGTTTAAGCAGCAGAACTTGAAGGCAAAACAATTCTAAAATAACCCTGGATAGTTCTTCTGTTAATGAAAGTATGAACATTCAAGTGGTGGAGAAGCAAGCACTGAGTCCTATAAGGAAACTGTATCTATTTCTTTTTTATGATGATAGAGATCTAACTTTTAGCCCTTCAACTCCTCATAGTTTCAGATTGAATAGCGTACCTCAGAACTGGATAATTTTTAGCAGAAAAATATCCACATTTAAGAGGAAAAAAATATTTCCCTAGAAGGCTGATGAAAATTAAGTATCAGGTGTTTGAAACTGCTCAGGTGTTTAGGAAGTTAGAATTTGCTGAAGGGAAAGGAATTTGTACCCAAAGAGCAGGCAACATATTAAAAATGCATGGAAAAAAACCTGAAAAAAACCCCCATAGGATGCATTGTGGAACCATGTAATAAAATCAATTTCACAGTGAATCACGAAGCTCTGCATTGCATGTTGATAACTCATGATTCAGCTGAGAGTCTGAGAATATTGAGTAATTTTTTTAAAGGCCCAACTCTTAAATTCATATGAATACAGCGGGAATTCTAACTTTAATTAAATTGAAGCAAGTCCCTGCCTGCAGAACAATGCTACAAGCCATGTTCATGTATGCTCTAAAGACTTAGAAATCAAAAGACAAATAAAGGCAACCTGTAAATTTTTGTTTGTGTAGACTTTTATTGCTATTAGATTGTAAATAAGCTTTGTTTCGTCTGGAGACTGCTTTATTCAAAATGAGTAACGATCTATAGTACTGAGCTAAAGAGGGGAATACGGTGAAATGAGACAACCTACAAAGCATTCTATTTAATTTAACACAGGATTGCGGAGTGACAAACTCTATCTCCGTAAACTAAAGCACTAGCAATAAAGGTTAATGAGGTAAGAGCAAAATCGTAATCTACGTTAATGCCAGTGAAAAGATCCACCCAACTGCTGTGTGTTTCCAAGTAATAAAATACCATTGATGTGTATTACCAGTTGTAAGGAACCCAATAAATGATGGATCGGCAGACAAATCATCTGTCTTTTTTTCCCCTGCTATTTTTTTTTCATAGTATACTCAGTGACGTTATCAAAGAACAAGATTTTTTTTTTTTTCCCCACAAATTTCCTCCTTTGAGACTTTGGGGTATCCCTTCAGCCTTTGCTCTGATGGGACTGTATGGGTATCTAACCCATATAAATAATGACAGCATTACTGAGGTTGCAGAATCAAGCGTCCCGAAATGAGGGAGTGCCACAGTTGAGGTTTTGTGCAACACCAGTCTTTTATGATCCTGTAGACAAGTTTTGTCTAGCAAATCTTAGCACTTCCAACTTAAGTTGAAGTTTGGCCTTTTTAAGACCAATGGGTTTATTTGTCTGTCCAAACCCTTTTTCTCCAACTAATATAATTTGGTTTCATAAAAGATACCACCTGTGATTGCAAATCTCACTTCACAAGTATTTCTGACTTTAATCAGTGATACGTTATGCTTTTTACTGAACAAACATAGGCAGCACTTAGTCCTCTTCACATAGCTCTTCATCGAATACCAGTGTGTTCTTCACAGACTAAAGCCAGCTAGTCTCTAAATCCAGTCTCTCTTGCCTCCCACTCCCCATTTTGTGACCCCTTTCTCCTCCCAGCTTTCACATCTGGCTCTCTGTCACTAGACACTGCCTCTTTCTGCTCTGAATTAAGTATCTCCTTCCTCTTGCACCTTGTGTGAAAGCAATGCAAGTCACTGCAACCACAGAAAATACATGCTGCTTTTTTCTCACTGCCTGTTCAGCAATTAACACTGGGAAAGTACAACTTCACATGCATGCATTTGGTCATAAAATGCATGTTTAGATGCTCCAGTGATATCAGACGCACAGTCCAGTCACACAGGAGTCTGGAAGTGAAGGAGAATGCTTTGTGGCATGGAGTGGGGATGGCACATGCATGCTGTAGTCACACTGAAGCGACAAATAGATGGATCATACTCTGTTCACAAGGTGAATGTTTGGGTTTTGGAGATCTATTCAATCCTTAGATAGAGTTTCATGAAGTGCAAATGTACTCAAAAACCTAAACAAAGCTGCCTTAAGAAGGTCCTCCTGCCATGACTGTTGCTTCTGCTTCTTGATCACCAGGCGTCTATTCTATATCTATGAGCACCTCTCCTATGGGGACAGACTGAGAGAGTTGGGGTTGTTCAGTCTAGAAAAAAGAAGGCTCCGGGAAGACCTTATTGTGGCCTTCCAGGATCTGAAGGGGGCTATAAAAGAGCTGGGGAGGGACTTTTTAGGCGTGGGGCAGTGAAAGGACTGGAGGGAATGGATTAAAACTAGAGACAGGTCGATTCAGGTTGGACATTAGGAAGAATTTCTTCCCTGTGAGAGCGGTGAGACACTGGAACAGGTTTCCCAGAGAGGTGGTGGAAGCCCCATCCTTGGAAGTGTTTAAGCCCAGGCTGGATGGGGCTCTGAGCAACCTGCTCTAGTGGGAGGTGTCCCTGCCCATGGCAGGGGGGTTGGAACCAGATGATCTTTAAGGTCCCTTCCAACCCTGACAATTCTATGATTCTATTCCTAAAGGCATAAATTCACTGCTCCCTGCATTAGGCTGATGCAGCTGCTTGCAGGGCCATCCTGTGAGCTGGCTCCCGGAGGTGATCATATTAACTTGGATTTCAACACTGATGCTGCTTATCCTGGGTTATGCTCCTTCAAGTGACAGTGGCTGCAGTGTAAATTTTCATCTGGGGTGTTGTGTCTACACCAGTACTAAGAGAACTATTGAGGACAATAATTTTTTCTTGGGGTACATTGCATGATCCTTAACCATGTAGCACTAATCTCCTTTGTAAATGTTTTCCCAAGGAATTGTCATTTTTGGACGGACAAGTAGGGTGCTGGAGAGGCACAGCAGAGTGTGCAGTAGAGTAGCTTTGCCATGCCTCCACAATTACAGGATAGTTACATTAGCAGTTGATGGGTTTTACTGGTTTTAGGCTAATACCTCCTGCTTATCTTGAGTCAGCCAATGTAAACTACAAGTAACTTTCTATTTGATTTGTTTGTTTTGTAAGTGCTTAGGATTCAGGTTAGGGCAATGTTCTAAAATGTCTATTTCTGCTTACCCTGCTTTTTCAACATCCCCCATCCTTTCTGCTTTCAGTCTTCCTGTCTCTTTTTAACGGGTGTCCCTGCCCCCAGTGCCAGATTGGTCATGGCAGGCCCCAGAGACAGCGGACTGTGGAAGAGAACACACGTACCTTTTAATACCCCCCAGTCTCTGACAAAATTTGTTCCCCTCTCAAATTGCCCTTGTTCTACATCTGAACTGAGGGATACTTGCAAGTTAACGCTGTATGATTAACTATGTAATTAAGACAAAACCTCTGAAAAATAGGTCTAAGCTTGTTTGTGGGAAGAAGAGGTAAAGCACCATGGGGTTTAGTGGAGCTGCTCCTACCGCCACAAGGAATAAACCTAGAAAAAAGTGAAGTTTAGTTCTGAAGTTCTGTGCTTTTGTTAGTACTTACAGGTTCTTAAGTACCATGGGACATTTCTCTGGATTTCAAGAGCAGTTCATGAGCTTGTGTCTCTGCAATCCCATCAGGCTCTTGTCAATAGGATTGTTGTGCTTTATAAGCACTCATTTGCTTTCAGCAGAAGTTTTACCAAGCATCTATTCATATCGTAATGGATTATTGACATAACACAGCAGACTGTTATGAAGTATTCCACTATGTGTAATTAGAGAGTACTTAATCTGCATAATAAAAATCCATATGAACAGTTGTTGTCATTCATGCCCAAAAGCTGCTCATCTAAATGAAGTCTCTAGCTTGCCCCATAGATTTAGGGATGGAAATCAGCGTTTTGAAAAAAAACTCATCTAAATTCGAGATTGCCAAAAGGTTCTTTAACTCGGCATTCTGGATGTGGGCAATCTGATTTCTGCTGCCTCCTTTCTCCAAAATAAAATGGCATAGAGATTTGAATGTTAGCTTCCAGCTTTCATCCTTGTGTTACAATCTAGACAAGTGGTTTGTGCGGTAGGTGGGAACTGGCTGACAGGACACAGCCAGAGGACAGTGGTAAGCAGCTCTTTTCAGACTGGCAACCTGATACAAGTGGGGATTCCCAGGGATCAATATTGGGCCCAACACTGTTTATTTTCTTCATAAATAATCTGGATGGTGGGATCAAGTGTGCCATGATGAAGTTTGCTGATGAGATGCCAGTGGGTTCACACAGCCCTAGCGCCAGGGAGCTGGGATGGCAGGTTTTTGGGGTTTTTTTGAGAATAAATCTTATGAAGAGCAATTGAAGGAGCTGGGACTGTTTAGGTTGAGGAAGAGGAAGCTAAGGGGAGATGTCATCACTCTCTACAACTACCTGAAAGGACACTGTAGAGAGGCTGGTCTCTTCTCACAGGTAATTAGGGATAGAATGCGAGGGAATGGATTCAAGTTGCAAGAGGGTAGGTTTAGACTGGACATTAGGGAAATTTTTTTCACAGAAAGAGTAGTCAGACACTGGAATAGGCTGCCCAGAGAGGTGTTCAAGTCACCATCCCTGGATGTGTTTAAGGGTCATTTAGATGTGGTGTTGAGGGACATGGTTTAGGGGTGAACTTTGTAGAGTAGGTTTAACGGTTCGATGTGATCATCCCAAGGGTCTTTTCCAACCTGAATGATTGTATGATACCAAACTGTGTGGGAGAGTGGACACTTCAGAAGGGAGAGCCACCCTGCAGGAAGACCTGGATAGGCTGGAAGAGTGGGCTGACAAGAACCTGATGAAGTTCAACAAGGACAAGTGTAGGGTCTTGCACCTGGGAAAACATAATCCAGGAGTGCAGCACGGGCTGGTTGGAGAGCAGCTCTGTGGAAAGGGACCTGGGGGTCCCAGCAGAGAAGCAGCTCAATATGAACGAACAGTGTGCTGCTGGGGCGAAGAACACCAGCAGGATGCTGGGTGCACCAACAGGGGCATCACCAGCAGAGATAAAGAAGTCATTATTCTACTCTACTCAGCACTTCCCAGGTCACACCTGGGATACAGTGTTCAGTTTTGGTCTCTATATAGAACAGATGTGGACAGGCTGGAGAGGGTCCAGAGAAGGGCCTCAAGATGATCAAAGGACTGGGAAGCTGCATATGAGAAAAGGCTGAGAGAACTGGGTTTGTTCAGCCTTGAGAAAAGAAGGCTTTGGGGAGGGAGACCTTATCACCATGTTCCAGAATTTAAAAGGTGGCTACAAAGAAGATGGAGCCCCCCTTTTTGCAAGGAGTCATGGAAAAGATAAGAAGTAATGGGTACAAGCTACTCCTGGGGAGATTCTGATTAGAGACTAGAGGAAAATTTTTCACAACCCGGACAATCACCCATTGGAGTAATCTCCCTAGGGAAGTGATGGAGTCCCCAACATTGGACACTTTTAATCTGGACAGTGTGCTGGGACATCTTATCCAGACTGTGCTTTTCCCAAGAAAGGCTGGACCAGATGATCCTTGAGGTCTCTTCCAAGCTGTTATTCTATGATTCATCTTTGCTCATGTTTTAACAGTCATTTGATGAGTCTTCACTTCACATTCCTTGTGCCTTTCATAGGATGCCACAGCTTGTTCAAGATCCTCCTGTCAGGGCTGGGGAGGAAGGGTGAGGCAGGTTCTCTGCACTGGGAGACCTTATGATTTTTTTAACAATCCATCCTCCCACATATGCATAATGGGCAAAAGGTCAAGCTAGCATTTCTATATCATTTAAAATCCACTAAGGCATATAAAGTAGAGATTAACTGGGAATATGAGTGGTTCACAGAGCATCACTGGGTGCTCTGTAACGGGAGAATTTTATAGGTAAAAAAAAAAAAAAGCGAGGGAAGAGAAGCTGTGCCTGATAACGCAGACTGATAATGCTGAGTGGGAAACCAGTAAGCAGGAGAAATATTTTATCCTTGCAGTCTACTAGGGCTTTATTAATGAACGCTTTTACTAGATCAGAATTTACAAAGAAAGCAGTGAGAGTGGGGAAAAAGAAGAGCAAAATATTTAATAAGATGTTTAGTTATAATTTTTTAATTTTTACTTGTTTTAATAAACATTTTAGTGATTTTTATTTTGCCAAGGAACCTCCTGGAGTTCAAAATTAGGCAAAGCTGAAGGATATTAACTTTCATTGTAAAGAAAGGTTCTGTTCAACCACTGCCACTGTGTGTTATGTCATGGTGAACATCTTTAAGTAGCATGAAAACAGATAAATTAAATGGAAAAAAAACCAACCTAGAGGTAAAACCTCAGCTATAATTTTCACATCAGCTTTTTACAGTCAGAACACAATACAGCCATTTTGTGGTATCATAAAGAATTGTTAGTTGTTCTTCTAATGATTTACAGCCCTAAATTTGTCAGCATAGTCTAGAATATTATTGTGCACAAAAGAAAAAGACACTGCATAAATGCCACAGTACCTTTTAATTTTGGCGTCAAAATAATAAACTCAATTACTTGAGAATAGGCATACGTAGGGAGTACAGGGAGCTTGTCATGGCATTCATGCACTGGTGTGTGTGTTGAATTATGAATTATGCAGAGGTGTGGTTCACAAAGAACTGGAAAAGTTGTGCTGACACGTGAAAGTACATTCAGGTCATTCAGGTGAGCAAGTCCTGTAAAGCAACTTCTAAGTGCCTAGTGCAGAACTCGTGTATCTAGAAATTAATGTCAAATGAATAGGTAGTAAGTTCTGGAATTGGTCCTGTAATTCTGGTATTTAACTTCTGAATATTTATCTTTGCAATCTTAACAATGTTCCTTAAATACAGCTTCTAGCATAATGTGAATTTAGATGATCAGTCTCATAAATTGCAGGCTTCTCCAGAGCACGAGAACAAGTGCATGCATTTGTGGTTCTCAGCCCAGGAGGTAGGATTTTGGGTTGCATTGTAATTTAAACCAAAGAATGTTAATTTTAGTGTGTGCAAAAGCACTTGGGGCTATCTTAGAAGAGTCCCAAGGTGTGTTATCAACGCAGATAATATACGAAGCTTTCAAGAAACAGGACTCTGAATGTCTGAGTTTAAAAAAAAATAAAAAGGCAAATGTGATAAGAGATGTGTTGAAAGACATTCTAAATCCCTTCATCAGAGGGAGGGGATAAAAACAATAACACTTGGTAGATAAATATAATCTGTGGAAATCTTAATGAAGCCTAATGACTTATATGAGCTGTATTGTTAAATGTATTATTCCCATTTTAGAGCTAAGAAAAAAGAAATATATTCATCTTTGGGAGTATTAACTTATGCAACTTAATCCATGTTCTTATGTGCTAGTGAAAGAGAGAATAATTGAGTTCTTACTGTAAGTAAAAATTCAACTATCACAAAAAGTGAGGAGAAATTTGCAGGGGAGAGAGAAAGACCCCCATTCTGTCAGGAGACTAATGATTAGTGACCCTGACAGGGGTTGTTTGAAAGCAGGATGGTGAAAGCTGTAAAGGGCCAGCTACCCATCTGCCTTTCCCCTTTGAAAGAAAAATGTGTGTTTCGGTCAATGTCAGTTTGGTCTTCATCTCATGGAGCCTGCACTTGAATTCTTGTAGAGCAAGCAACTATCCATCAGGTTGTGTTTCTCTGCACGTAGTCTTCTCACATTAGCTGATCATCCTTCAGCTTCTTTACAGTCTCTTCTACCTTGAAATTTGTAAGTTTAGTTAATTACCAGTACTATTCAATATATTCATCAACAACCTGGATGAGGGAACAGAGTGCACTGTCAGCTAGTTAGCTGATGACACAACACTGGGTGGAGTGTCTGACACACCAGCAGGCTGTGCTGCCATCCAGAGAGACCTGGACAGGCTGGAGAGTTGGGCAGGGAGAAATTTAATGAAATATAACAGAAATATATAAAATATAACAGTTATCATGAAATATAACAGAAATTTAATGAAATATAAATTTAATGAAATATAACAGCAAGTGTAGAGTCTTGCATCTGGGCAAGACCAATCCCAGGTACCAGTATAAGTTAGGGACTGACCTGTTGGAGAGCAGCGTAGGGGAAAGGGACCTGGGGGTCCTGGTGGACAGCAGGGTGACCATGAGCCAGCAATGAGCTCTCGTGGCCAAGAAGGCCAATGGCATCCTGGGGTGGATTAGGAGGAGTCTGGTTAGTAGGTGGGGAGAGGTTCTCCCCTTCTACTCTGTCCTGGTGATACCTCATTTGGAATATTGTGTTCAGTTTTGGGTATCTCGGTTCAAGAAGGACAGGGAACTGCTTGAAAGAGGCCAGTGCAGAGCCACAAAGATAAGGGAGTGGAGCTTCTCCCTTATGAGGAAAGGCTGGGGGAGCTGGGACTCTTTAGCTTTGTTGCTTAAATATACTCTACCATAGTGATTTTATGGTATTTATAAAGAACTTGCATTTCCACAGGTTTTAACAGAGATGGTTACATAACCAGGTGGTCTTATTCATTTCTATTAGATATTTGAGCAGATGACAATCTCAGTTTCAAGAATTCTGCCCTGTAATTTAGTTGAGCTAAATAAAGGTTACAGATCCAAGAATTTTTTTAAGAATCACCTTTTAACAATTTTGATACAGTTTTCTAATCAATGAGGATTACAATTTGAAAATCTTGTGCTCAATATTTTGGTCTCCAGTATCAGGTTCTGGTCTTCCTTTTTCTTTGACATTCTTTACCAGTGTTTTTATGATCTTATTGTGGGGGTTTTTTTTGTTTGTTGTTGTTGTTGGTTTGGGGTTTTTTTGTTGGTTGTTTGGTTTTTTGTGTTTTGTCAATTTGCTGTGAACGTGGCTTTCTGTTTTGAGTACCATCTACATATACCTTTACACTCTCATGTACTGATCAGGAACCAAATAATCCAGATGGGAGATGCTTGAACCCAGCCCCATTCCCATTACATGCACTCAGTGCTGAAGGATTTTGTGGTCCCGTCTTGTAGTGCATCTGACTTGGAACAAGACCCCAAATCCTTATTTAAAGTTCTGTATGTATATAATTATTCATAAAATTAGCTTCTCTATAGAATGTCTACATGTACACATATATGTATATATATGTATGCATAATGCATGTGTAAATAATACAAATGATAGATTTTTTTAATTCTGTATCAATATAAATATATATAAAAATATAAACTTTGATCAATTTTTCAGCTTCTTTTTGGTCAAAACTTCTTCAGCTGTTACCTGCTGACCTTACTTGGCATAGAGTACTGGACTTTCCCCCAGGGAATGCATTTTCCACTTCTGATGGCTGCTGTTGTCTTAACTGTCCTAGGGCAATGCACATCTCTGGCAAGATGTTCAGAGCTGGATTCAAGTCCTGGACATGTTGGCATCACTGGTGTTATCTCTGGGAATTAATGAGGAAATTAGAGTTTCCTACAAAGTCAAACATGCTGGAGAACAAACTGTCCAGCTTACAGCTCTTGGCTTGGTTCATGTTTCTACAACCAGAAAGAAGAAATAAGCTTTTGAAAAAGAGACTGCTCTCTCTTAAGCTGTGGCTTGGTCACATGTAGGTACACAAAGGTTGGCTCTTCACCTTTAGCTCAGACCACATCTTCCCAACACCTCCTGGTTTGGAACAGCAACTCATGACACACTCCAGAGAAGCTGTGACTCTCACATTGTTGAGTTCCACAATGGTACTCACTTTGTTCCTTCTAGACTCGTTCATTCAGAGATCCTTGTACATGATACTGACTCTCTCTTCAAATAGCTTCTGTTGGTGTCCTAGGGTTTACCAGCTTCTGTTTTATCATTAAGTGACTCGGCTGCTGATTTGACAGCATTTATCTTTATAACTTGAATATTCCTTTACACTGAAAGTCCTTCAGAAGAGAAATCAGAGGACTCGACTCGTGAGCTCTTCCTCTTCCTCCCTAAGAGTCAAGAAGTTTTTCTCTTTTATTAAATCTTCCTGGACTCCAATCTGGTACACCTGACCAGCAGTATTTTTAGGCCCCTGTTTCATCTTCTTGGGAATAGAAAAAAAATCTTGCCCTGCTTTGCTTCAGTTTTCTAGTGTATTTCTGAAAAGTCAAAGACAGTGTAGTTACTTTTTTCTCTAAGATACTCTTTCCTCACTATCTTTTCCTCTACTTGTGTATCTATTCCGTTACTGGTACTACATCGTCCTCTGAGGTGGCAGTTGAAACAAAGCTCCAAATCAGGATTTAGAAGTACAATAAATCATTACTACAACTAAAGACAAACTAATGCTGAGGAAAGATCCGTGTGTTCCACTCCATCAGGTTCAGGCTGGCACTGGCTGAGTGTAGCAAGAACTACTTCAAACCAAAATCCTTCTTAAGGTGCCTTTTAGCATGAGTGTTATTTAATGTTCATAGGTGTCATGTACTTAAATCTGACTCTGAAGTTAAAAGAGAAATGAATGAAATGGTATACTTAGGCACCAAATTTAGAAGAACAGGGATAAAAATTGGCTTGTAATGCCTTACTATTTAGAAGTCCTTACATTCAATTAAGTTATTCAATGTTGTTTTTTATGGAGATATTCCAGAAAACTGCTTTCAGTTCTGGAATGACTGATCTCCTTCTAATGGAGTGAAACTTGGCAAGCCTCAGATCTGCAAGAAGCACAAAGAGTACAGGTACAATACTTTGCCACAAAAAAAACCCCCAAACACCAGAAAAACAAACAAACAAAAAACCCAACCCAAACAAAAAAAACACAACAACAAACACCACAACACATTTAATTAAATACTGTATTTCTAAAATAATCATAGCTGAGAAAACACCATTTTGTTTCACTTATTGTTCAGGGAAAAGGCAAAATGTAGCCAGAAAACAATATGATCCAATTTTCTCATTCCTCAGCTGCAAAATCTTTTTTCCAGAATAAATCTTTATGCTGCTTCTCTCTCCTTCTAACGAATGTTTTGGTGTCTTGCTGGCAAAAATGAAAACAGGAAGAAAGACAATAGCTTGTGAAGTCTTTTCACTTGGGAAATGCTACTTTATAGCAACTGTAGTATAATCTGTCATAGCTCCAAATATAATAAAGTACAAAAAGAAAGCAACAATGGTAAGCGCCTTCCAGGGTATTTCATGGTAATTACAGCTCTCTGCCTGAGAGAGCTGATGGCTAAAGGCAATTTAGACATTTAAACTGACCAGTTTGATTTCTCTCCTTTTAGGTCGAGATCATTCTATTAACAGGCACATAGATTGACGGCATATCCAAGATTTTCTGGAGTAATGTGCAGTTTCAGGAGACAGCCTTCAAAAATATGGTTTAAAGAGTGATAGAATCAACCATACAATAATTGAGGTGTATTTAAATGATAGTCAGAAAAGTATCATGGCCATCATTTACAGTTTACCTTGACTGCCATTGCTATTTTGTACAGTTCTTAATACAGAGGAGATGGTATGTCTTGTTGTATATATGATTGCAAAATGTTCTCTGAATATTCTTTTCCATGAGGCAAACATATTTTTTAATGTGAATTAAGAGATTATTATTTAATATTTTCTGTAAAGACACACAGAAGTTCCAGCTCAGGAAAGACCCATTGCTGCACCTGTGCCTCTTTCCAGATTGGTTTTGTTTTCAATACTCTTGTGCTCTAAAAAGATTGCAGAGATGACAGGATTTGGGCACAGATGGGAAGTACTGTAGTTATGGAAATGCCACCTTTTTGGTGAATTTTAGTCCTGTGCCCAGTGGGAACAGGAAAAGTAATGTGGGGAGTGGAGGCAGAGTCTGCTACTGGGCTAGAATACAGGGGGCAGCTGTGGCAAGTCAGCCTGCTTTTAATTGCAGAAAGGCCTAGGTTACATTTTTTTAATACTCTTGGGAAACCAGACATCACTAACAGTCACATATCTACCCAAGGGATACATAAAAACCATTCAAAACCAAAACAGAGACCAAAAAAACACTGTTAATCTTTTAAGCGGAAAACCTCATTATTTTTTACCTCTTGCATTTGAAGGTACTGAATTCTTCAATGTAAAACTTCAGCAAAATACTAGGATAGGAATGTTCCTACACCTGCCATGAGCTGCAAGTTCTGCTGCCATTGGCTTCAGCATCTGCAGGGCTCTTCCTCAGCTATTCAGAGTGCAAGTGATCACTGACACACCTCCTGCTCCACTGACCTGCTTTGTCTTGTTTTTCACAACCAGGCTACTTGATCCGTTCTCAGCTGGACCTGCTGACAGAACAGGGTGGTTTTGCCCCGAAGTCCAATCCTTAAAAAAAACCCAAACCAACTACCTTGTTAAAGTTGAACGGTCGTGTAGGACTTCTGGCTAGAACTGATCCGTTCTCAGTAGCCTTTGGAAGGTTACCAAATGTTCTTTCCCAGCTGCGTGGCCTAAATCACTTTTTCTTTCCTCTTGGAAAAGTTAGCAGGAGTGGCTGTTGGCATGTATCAGAAGAGAGTGAGAGGGGCCCCAGCTCTGGGGGTAGCCCTGCCCGTGGGTGTGCCAACAGAGGACAAATGCCCAGGTCCTTTCTTCGCAGCCAAGGCTGAGGCTGGCACAGATGCTGGGCTGAGTGGGCAGCTGGGGAATGTGGAGGGGCTGGGGCAGGTAGGGAGTGGAAGGGAAAGAAGGCCATGCAAAGCAGCCTGCCAGGAAGGAGGGCACAGCTGCAGGGAGCTGCTGGTGGTCTCTAAAGTGAAGGGCAGGCAGGATGGTAGTTCCTGTGCTATCAGGAGCTCCTCGCAGGCAAATCTCACACCACAGAGTTCAGGGGAGAGCAGGCACCATGGCTTTCCTTAGCTAGGATTGACAGACATCCCTTGTAACACAGCACCCAGCATGAAAGTTCTGCGCCTTGTACGGTGGTCATGTATGACACGAGCTCTCCTGTATGCTGATAGCAATTAGCCTCACAACTGCAGCTCCTTTGGACAAGCACAGTTTGTCTGCTTCACCTGCCACGTGTCTGATTTGCTGTGCACGCAGAGAAGCGTGCACACGCAATGCAGTTATCTGGGACTGTCCTGGCTTTACACTTAACGGCCTCCAGCCCTGCGGTTGATAGGGCCGCAATTGCTGATGGCTGGTGGCACATAAATTATCTGTCACTGACATGCGAGTTGTGGGAGGGCAGCCTGCACCCAGCAGGAGGTACTGCAGAGAGAATTCCTTCTGCCCTTTCCTCTAACATGCTGCAAGAATAAATCACCTACTCGGCTCTAAATGGTGCTTAAGTGATACAATGGAGTGCTTCGCTGGCCTGTGGACAGAGATAACGGTACTTTGATGTAGCACTGATTGAAACTCTGTTGCTCTGATTTTTTGTTTACTGTTTTAACATAAATATTTTACAACAAAAATAAAGTTGAAAAATAGAACTTGACTACAAAAGTAAATATGGGATAAATGGAAATAAGGACTAGAGCTGTTCTTCAACATCAATAGCTGCATTTGAGGATATCCTAAAGGCACCCAAGTAACTGTTATCAAATTCCTTAATATTTGCAGGATATAAGAGAGTTTTGGAGCTTGCATTATGGGTCAAAAAAGAAGAAAATATTTGTTTGGCTTCTGCAACCCAAATGAAAGGAAATAAGTGAATCTGTAATTTAACTATCACATCCATTAGCACAGCTATTAAAGCTGGTTGCTTTTCCCAGATACTTTTAACTTTGGTAGGATTGCCGTGCTATTGACAAACTACTAAATATTGTCCTTTTTTTGTCTTGTAACTTTGTGATGCTTTGTGCTGACAGTATGACTCATTAGTACAGCTCACATAAAAGTGGATTCAGATAATACCACCATGCAAGCTCCTACTCTGTGTTCTGCAAGCTACCTTCTGAGCCTGCAGTGACCAAGAGTACATATCAGGGGCATCCACTAAGTGATTTCTTCCTGTACATGCCACATGGAGAAGTCAATATTTATACCTCACACTCGACAGAATTCGTTAAATATATTTTGTTAAATAACACTCTATATTACATATTCCTTGTCTAATATTTGCCCACAGAATAAGTATTTGTTATGTGAATTGAATGCCTGGTTAAGAAGAACTAAATGAGGACAACGTATTTAATATTTATTTGGTAGCACAACACAGTAGACACAGGGGAGGTGAGAGGGAATACAAATACAGAGGTAGAAAAAGTGATTAAAGGGCATAGAGAGAACATTAATATTTCTACATGACTACAGTGATTCAGAGAAAGGTAGTAGCAAAACAAGCTGAGATATTTGGATTTTAGAATTGAAAAGTTAAATGTTACAAGTAACAGTATTTAAGGAGGACTGTAAACGCCACAGACACGCTTTGTCTAAAATAATGTTGCTTCAGGAGAACTCCAGAGGTGACCCATTTCTCTATCTGGACCATTAGGGTTCTTCGTGTTTAGGGCACCTTTTATCTTCAGCATCAGGTTCTTAGTATGAGAAATCTTTATTTTTACTTTTCTGTTGCCTTAATCTGTGATGTAGTGATTGAAATTGATACCAGAGCAAAATCTAATAACAGCAAAACACCCCCCATTGTTGAAAGCTGTTAAAGCTCTGTTAAAGACTACTTACTGGAGAGGTTAGTTAGGAAGAAATTGTAATGGCTAATGGGATTTTGTGAAAAATTGCAGAATTTTGGCATAGAAAGTGTTTCAGACAGTAATTTGTTTTTAAGATTCAGAAAATAACATTTTTAGTTGTAATAAAAAGAAACAAGTCCTGCTCTTTTTTTTTTTTTTTTCTCTGAAATACATTCCTTGAGAGCAAATGGAAGTCACAACTATAGAGGTAGAAGAGGGATTTTGGCCAGTTGTGTTATCATTTCAAGAAAACTCAAATATAATCTACCAGCAGCAAGGTGCTGTGATATGTTTGACACTGAACTTCTTATTTTTTAAAAGCAAGTCACTGCAAGAAGGAAATATATCTCTACTTCATGTCACATAAAGGTAAGAAAAACTATGTCAGACATTGTAATGCTTACTTTAGCAGATACATGTTTGCAAATGTAGCTGTGGGCAGGATTTGAAAGGTGTCATTTTGGTAAATATAATCATGGAATAATCCAACCTTATTTCCTTATATTGGTTTCTAGCTATGTACTTTTTCTTCTGTGTGTGTAATTGTGATTATCCAATCCAAACTGTCCTTCCTAGGAATTTCTTTTTGGTGTTTGCATAGATTGGAATTCCTCTGGCACCAATGGATTTTTTTTTTATGCAATCACAATTAAGTGCAGTTATAGATAATATGGAATTTGAAGAGTTTTTACATGATCTTTCTTAGAAAGACACATGTACACATACATCATGTTGATGGTCTTCGTATGTTTAGTTAGTTCTGCTGGTTTTGCACTGTATAACCACAGTCTGCCAACTTTGTTAATGTGAGCCTGAAATATGAAAAATACATAGCTTGAAATGTAACTTTATTTTATGAAGAATATATTCTGAACATCCTGAGAAAATTTCAAAGTATTTGAACTGGACAGTTTTGAACTGGACAGCAATTTAGCGCACACACACAAATGTAACCTATGGTACGGTAACACCAGTCTTGAGTAAATACTGTAGTATATGTTTGTCTTTCATAGCTTTTGGTTCACTTTCTGAATGGACTCAATCTCTTTTATTGAAAGGATATCCCACAAACCAAATGCTGTCCATTATTAATTCCTACATATATTTGCGGTAACAAGCTCTTCTGTTGTACTGTTGGCATGTTGTGCTGCTGGTTGCACAGTCTCTCTGTGCATGGTTGGACTGTTATGTACTGGTTTATTTTACGATGATATGTTTTTTGTTTTGGATTTGCCTGACTTTTTTTTCTCTCCTCTAACATTTTATGGTGCTAGTATTTTCCTTTCTTGGGAGGGTACCTTAGCAAATGTCACAAATATACCTACCTATGTTAATAAATGGCAGATGAGTGTTATGTACTGACAAGTAGAAATGTATCATCGTCATAGCAATAAGCAAATTCTCTTATGATATTGAAACTCGTTCTTTCATTTGCCAAATCAATTTGTTTGTTGGTTTGGTTTGGTTTTTTATTCCTAACATCAGCTCCTCTGTGGTAAAGCAACTAATACAAGGAGGGACCAAGTAGGAACAAAAATGCACTGAAAGTGTTGGGCAGGGAATTAAAATCAACTGAAACAGAATGATTCTGTGATTCTATGATAAGTGTTAGGATACTGGCTGCAGTACTGGATTACCACTGCTATGTTATTCTGTGGCTAGAAGATTCTCGTTTTCCCAGTACAAGACACAGCACAGTGTGGGACCTGACAGAGGCATGGCACACAAAGAGGACAAAGCAGCTCCTACATAGCAGCCATCTTGTCCTATGTCTCTGTGGTCCTTCTTTGCTCTCCCAGCTATTGTCTTAACGTTACAGGAGTCAAAGTTGGAAAAAATGGTAAAGATATCCCTCTGGTGTATTTTTACATCTGTACACTTTTCTTTTCTTTTCTTTTTTTGTTATCACATTTGCAATTACTGTGAAGTAGAAAAGGACCTTGGAAGAGTCATGCATCTATGAAACCGATATAAAATGTTCTCTCTGGAGAAATAGTTCTTTGCCCCCTGGTGGTGAATTAATTTTGAAAAATATTGAAAACACTTAGTTAAATTTACTTGAAATTAAAAAGAGATACTAATTGCTTCACTGAATACAAGTAAACTGCTAAGCAATACTTAATGTGTCAAACATAATTAAGAAAAATCCTGTTCTGAACAAGGTGCATCAATCTTTGATAGTCACTGCAGAATGGAACAGAAGGCATCAACATAATTGTTTGAAAACTGTATGAGACCTTCAACATTTCAAAATCATGTTTCTTATTTTGCCTTTTGTTGGGAGGGTTAACACAAATGTCTTGAGAACACAATGCAGCCTTGAGAGTCCCTGACTTCCAGTGTTCTTACATTATGGACCGTGGGAATTATACTCCTCTGCACAGCATCTTTAGATATGCCCCTATCTGTTAATTGGTATCGTCATCCATACAGTGAGAACTCCCATTGTGGGAAGCTAGAATAACATTCCCTGCATGAACCTTTTAAAAATGCTGTATATATTTCTAAAAGTTGTCTAGTGGTTTTCAGCTCACGTATGCTGAGCATCATCCCATGTGAATAGAGGACCAGGGCGTCGTTCTTGAAATAGTAACAACACAATTGACATTGGAAGTTATCCACTTGCAGTTTAAGCCAAAGTAATTGTGAAAGGTGTCCAGAATACATTGTTTAAAAAGATGGCATAAGCCATTGCTGATTTTGTTGTGTCTTAATTCTTGTGCCTCCTAAGCACTGTCTGCCTAAGACAGTGCTTCCCCATGTTGATGTTCTTCTTTGGGAAAATACATATTAAAATATGACAGGCTATCATCGTGTCATGCAGCAAAACTATGCATTACGCTGGAAAAAGGCCATTTATAATCATCAAGGCTTTCATATGTTGGCTTTATACTGTTAGGATGTGGCTGATATTCTGAAAACGAACTCTGTTTTCCAATCCCACGGTCTGTGAGTCATCCTGGGTGATATTAATGTGGCTTCAGGTAGTTTTCTGGTTTGGAAAATAGCATCACAGGGTATGGCATGCTCAGTAGGCAGGGGTTGTTTGGGTTTTGGCACTAATGATGTAGCATGAGGAAAATGGAGAGGACTGAGCCGCCCAGACCAGGCACGAATTAGCTATTTCCTAAATAATATTCTTTCTTTCATGTCTGATGGACTGTAATAGCTTTCTGCTTTTAGCTCTGTTGCTTTTGCTTCTCTTTCAATTCCCACATTTCTTTCTCATTACTCTGACTTATGTCTGGCCTAAGGTAACAGCTGGTCTACACAAATGGCATATTCCTAACAAGTCTTTCAGAGGGCAGGGTTGCTATAAAGCGATCCTGTCCCCCCTTCTTTTCCCACTGCCATGCTGGATGTTACCTTCCCTCAGTCTCCACTCCATTTATTTGTGTGGCTACACTTGAAACTGCATTTACAAAATGATGTGGCTTTAGAAAAAAAAAAAAAAAAAATCCCTTAAATAGGCAATAACCAGACCACTTGCCTATCAGGACAGAGCACTACAGGAGCCCTCAGAGTATGGTTACTGGTGTCTCGCTCGCCGCTTTTGCAGGAGAACTCTCTCTTCCGGTGCAAGTCCTCAAACGTTCCTGCCAGCTGTGAAACAGAATTCCTCCCTCTGCTCTGCTTAGCCTCACTGCTCAGGGAACAGCTTGCTTTCAGCTCTCTGGCTGTAGTTATACAAAGGGGTTTTTTCCAGCGGGAAAGCCAGTTTAAGCCAGGCAGTTTCCTGCCTGCTCTGCCCTCTTGTTCTTGCTCCTCCATCGCAGTTTGCCGTCCCCTTCAGCGTGCGAGTGCAGCTGTTGGTGGGTTGTGCTGTGAATTGCATCACTGACATCAACCAGATTTTGTGTGTGTACGTGTATATCTGTGTGCACAAACGGCTTGTTTGTTGCGTTGTTGGGTTTTTTAAATCATTTCAGTCATTTGATTTATATTGTGGTCCGCAAGGAGTTGAATTAGCCGAGTTGAGGAGGCAGCAAACAGTGGAGCAGAGGTGGGAACAAGCGCCTGGGCTGGGGGGAGGGCACAGGAAACTCTCAAGCCAGCTTTGTTAACAGAGCAAACTACTGTTACTGTACAAAACCATGTAAAGCACCTACACTAAACAGCTGGAATAGAAAACTGGAATAGACTGCAGAGCAGTTAAGCTCTGGAATTGCTGGAGATAAGGCTTTATCTTTAGGAAGAAAAGGGGTGGTCCCTTAATAAGCTCTTTCCCCTAGACATCTCCTATTCATTGGAGAGACCAAAATCACAGGCTGTTTAGCTATTCAGAATACAATCGTGTGAATCCTACTGGGCTTATGAAGCATGTTGGTCTTTCAGTGCTGTTAAAAACGCTAATAATAACTGGTTCATGCCTCGGGCCTTGGGTGCTACTGTCAATTAGCATCAGAACAGATATTTATTTAAACAAATTATTTCTGTATATGCTTCTTTCCCTCACGGTTTGCCACAAAGAGCTTCATGACTGAGTATACCTGATTCGGTGATGCCTGCCTGTGTGTGCAGACTAGGCATAGCCTCATATAGCCTCAAAAGAGTCATAGCTCTCCATATTCTTAAAGGAGCTGCCCAGCTGTAGGGAATACAGACAGAATTAAAAACATTCCTCTCATCCTCTAGCCATTTAAATGTCATGTCTGAGTCACAGGGAAAAAATACTAATACCTCCTAACGTGTAGTTTTAGATTGTAATGAAAAAGCCGTGTGTAATCCTCTGCCTTCTCCTCTACCTTTGTGCCAGAGTTTGCAGCACTAGGATTTGAATCATTGCCACTGGTCACCCAACTCACCAGTCGTCACTGTGTGTGTCACGGGAAATTTCTCATGTATACCGCTGAAGGCTCACAGCGAAAGCAAGCATTGCTGAATTTGATTGTTTGGTTTGTATTTTAAGGCTTTGTCTGAAACCAGCAGAGAGAACTTTTAATTTAACTGATTTATTTTATGCTGTGGAAGCCTAGTGTGACTTGGATTAACTGAAGTGTTGGAGAAGGGGAAAGTACTGTGATGACTCCTCAAGAAAAAATAACTTCTGATAACTTTAAAGAGGAAAATAGAAGACTGAGAAGATAATAATATGACATTATTATGGTGGTGCTTAGAGCATTTTAATATCATTTTTAGCCCAAAATTTCAGTGTTTATTCTTGGAGTACAGAATGTTTTTAATGGAAACATTTAAACTAATCTTAGTCTAGAATTAAAAAAATAATAATCCTTTTTAGAAATGTTACATGCAGTATCAGGCCTTCTCGTCTAATGGCTTAAGGAGCAGAATAAAAATAAGTATTCAAATTTCCAACATTGGAATAATTGGAATAATTTAAGTATGCTGACTTAAAAGTAAGATACCTCTTAAATATGTATTTTAAAGAATCATAATCCCATTATCATTAGTGCATTTTTTTCTCCTGTTATTCTTTCTAAATTCATATTCCTTTTGACTGAAAGAAACCACAATTTACTGGAATAATTCTGAGCTGTTTCTTTCAAAACAGCTATCATCTGTTTTCAAAAGGGTGGAAGCCACAAGCTACCTACAGTTGGTGGTCGGTGTTAGGGCAGTTTTTCCTAGTCTCAGTGGAATGGAATAGATCACTTGCTTTTATCAGGGTTTCCTGAAGGCTATTTTAACGGTTTCAGCAAGAGCAGCCAGAGTGGTATTTGAAAGGGGTCACTTTTCATAACAAATTCTGAATGATGAAAAATAAGATCAAAATAACAACTGCTTCTCTTCGAGGTCGATCATTGCACTAGATCAACTTAACTAAGGAGGCTTTGAAGCTAATGAGCCAAGATGAGAGATGGAAAATACATAATGAGTCATATGGGAAGGAGAATTTGGAAAACGTCTGTTAAGAGGACTGGAGTATTGTTAATCTCGTAGTTTATAAAATCTTTCACCTGGTTTAAAAAGAATACCTATTGAATTCCTCATTTGGTTTCTGAGGGCAATTCGCATCTTTAAACTTTGTTTGATGACCTTATGAGCGGGGGTAACTTTTTGAATCCAAAGCTGCTATTTTTGTCAATAAAGCTTGAGGCTTGAAAGCAAGGAGAATGTAGATACGCCAGGCAACAAAGGGAATTTACGCTATGAATACCAATGTGAGGAACAGAACAGATTAAGAAAATAAGGACAAAGAAAGAAACTGACTTAAACCAGGTTCAGTTACTCCAGCAAATAAAGCAGCTGATAAATTAACTAGCCCGTGACTTTCTCTGTACTTTGCCGTCTCTAGAAAAGGATTATTTTTTGTCTCTGTGATCCAGTGGGAGAAGCATTTTTTAAGATGATCAGAATGAACAGTTAAGCACTCCTTTTCGAGAAGGCTGAATTAAAGAGCCTATGTCAGACACGGTTAAATTACCATTTCCTGGCAAATGGGTTTAGGTGTCTTTTCAGAAAACAGAGCTAGAGGCAGAATCATGATCCTAACAGCCCAGTGGGCATGCAGATGGGATATGGAAACATGAGTTTAAATATTAATCTAATTAATATTTAAATAGTTTATACAAAAGGGAGCAGTTTCAATAGAAGAGAATACCTAAGACTACTCTATGAGTTGGAAAATTGATAATGATTACGTTGGTCCAAGTCCCTACTCTGAATTAAGCAGTGTGTATTTTAGAGACACATCTTGCTATTCCCATGGAGTATCCAAGATAGTGCTCCAGTGTATAGGGATTTTGTAAATGGTGCCTAGCTTCGCATAAGTGACTTTAGGTGCATACAAGATTGGCATCTGGGATTTTTTTAAATTGGAAAAACTGTTTTCCAAACTTGATTCGGTTCATGGCTATCTCTGGGATGACTTTTCTTACAGAGAAGATTATTGTTAATACTATTAGCTAGGCCTAGCTTCAAGAGAGATGAAACAGATGGGGGGGGGTGTTCCAAGGAGTCTGAGCCAGAGGAAAGTGATTTAATGTTGATAAATTGTATTATTAGGCCATTAACTTTCCATTTCATTTCTCATCTAGCAGTCACATTGGACATTAGTTTGAGCAAAGAGAGAATGAAAGGTCGGCGGGTAGCTTAGAAATCGGGCTGATACCGACAATAGGCTGGCGTGATTTTAGGGTAAAGAAAACGCACTGCGATACCCAAACCCACCCGTAAGGAATTGATAACCCCAGCGCGTTTCCCGAGGGCACCTTGCGGGCGGGGTTACGCCAGAGCCCCCCACCCCCG
>JANVCC010000048.1:8748486-8807163 GCA_025345505.1 Todiramphus chloris collaris
GGCCGGCGGGAGGGGAGGGGCGGGCTGGGCTGGGCCGGGCCGGGCCGGGCGCGCGAACCTCGCCGGCCGCGCGGAGAGAGCTCGCGCCAGAGCCCTCGCGCGCCCCGCCGGCCGGCGCCCCGCTTCGCCCCCCCCCCCCCCCGCGGCCCCTCGACTGCGCGAGCGCCAGCCGTTGCCGAGGTACCTGACGTCACAGCCGAGGAGGCGGCGATTGGCCGGGAGGAGGGCGCTCGCCCCCCCCCACCTCCCTGGGATTCGCTGCCGGCGGGGCCGGGCCCGTCTCCTTCCCCCTCAGTGCGGAGCTGCCGCCGGGGTGCGCGCGGCCTCAGCGGTGCCTTCCCGGCCACGTCCTCGCCGCTGCCGCCCGTCCGGGTGGGCGCCATGGGCTGCCCGCGACCCGCGGCGCGCCTCCGGCTGCTGCCGTTCCTGGTGCTGCTAGCGCTGCTAGCGCCCCGCGCCTGCGCCTGGGACAGCGGCGACCTGGAGCTCTTCGACCTGGTGGAGGAGGTGCCGCGGAACTTCTACGACTTCCTGGGGGTGCAGCAGGTGAGCGAGGGACCGGGCCCCCCTCGCCCGCTGCCCGCCCGACGCGGGCCCTGTGGCGAGCCCTCCCCGCCGCCCTCTACCCCGGTCCCTTCCCGCGGGCAGGGGTCTCGCCTGTCACCGCCGTCCCTGCCTCCGCCGAGCGCGGCGGGCTGGCTGGCTGGCTGGTATCCCCCTGCGCTGCCGCCGCCCGGCCGCTCCCCGCGGCACCCGGCACCCGGCCGCTGGGCACGCCGCCGGGCTCTGGCCTTCTCGCCTGGCGCTGTCATCCGCCTCCTGCTCGTGCCCGCGTGCGGCTGCCCCGCTCTGCCGCCGCAGCCCGGCCTCCCCGCCTCCCTCCGTGTCCCTCTGCGCCCGAGGCTCGGGGCAAGGCTCCTGTCCCTTCCCCAGCCCCTTCCCTCTGCAGGGGCTCTGCTCTTCTTCAAGTGCCGTGCTATTTTTCATCCTCTGGCCCCGCCGTAAATCTGCCCTCCCTCTCCCACTGCACCTTTGTGTGTTCCTACTGCCTGTTGCTACTTTTTTTTTTTTCTCTAAATGTATCTACAGATTGACAGAAGTAGTTTGTGGGCTTCTCCCATTTCCCATGCGTATCCTGGGTATGGCTGTTTCTCATCTTTCCCTCATTCTCCATAGCTACTGGTGCCTTATCTGTTTAAGATTGTGCATTGCCATGTGTTGTGGCTCCTGTTTTCTCTCACGCGTGCCATGTGGTAGACTTGGACCTTTTGCTATGGTAATGGCTTGTAGATTGTTGTATTTGTTTACTTTCCATGTATCTTGGTTATTGTGCATGGTTTTTACCTCTGTTTCCTAGGCAACACATAAGATTATCTTGAAGCATTTATTGTGTACCTTCAGTTAATTTTCATGCATGTGTAGTCATGACAAGAACTTCTGTTCTGAATGCTTTTATCCCATGTTTCTTTTATATGTTTTGGATGTGGTTGCTCATTTCACTGCCACTTGGCATATTCACTTGGTATCACGTGTTCTGGCTCCCACTGCCTTCCTCATCTTTAGGTGCTCTGCTCTGTATGTATGATCTCGCTTGATCTCTCATCATGTATATATCTCATCATGTAGTATAATCTTATTTTTGTCTCTCTTTTCCAGTCAGTATTTCTTTCCTCAGTAATTAAATATGCAATTCTTTATAGTCTGTTATTTCATCTAAAGTCCTCAAAAGACACTTTGTTCTTTGTTTGTCTCCTAGCACCTCTATAATCTGGTGAGTGATCCTGCTGAGTAGCTTCCTTGACAGCCTTGAAGTTTATTCTGATGTAGTTCTTGTGGTTTTTGAGAATTTTCAGGTGCATTTCACTTCATTAGGGCCATGTCCACAGAGGGAGGGAAAGCATCTGCAATATGTAAGGGTCCTGTTTTGGAAACTACAACTGTGGTTCTTAATGACAGATGGGAGATTCTGAGTCAGTTTCATCTCTTTTATTCCTTAAGCATCTGCTGTTAAATACTGTGGAGTACCATCATATACACAGCACAGCAAACACTGCTATTTGTTTCACTTTCTCAAGTTCACTTTAATTAAAACCTAAAACCCTAGGTTTTAATTCCTCAAAAGCAGTGTTAGATAATGTAAGGGTACACATTTTTGTTTCATTTGGCTCCATTCAGATCTGGTATACAACCCTCTGTAAGTAATCTTCCACAATCCTTTTTTTTTCCTAAGGCTGAATCTGTACCTTGTGCAATATTTTTAGCAAAATATGATGATATTTTTAGCAAGCAAATATCTGCTAGTTCACACTTCTCATCATAATGAAGAACTTCAATCACATGTAATGTGGGAGCAGGTAGAAGTGCAGCAGAAATGAGACAAAATTGTGTTAGTTTTATGTATATGCTAGTCACTCATGATGTCATTATGGCCAAGACTTGACATCTAATAGTGTTAGATGCTCTGTACATGAAGCAGAATATACCTGTGAGTACGGTAATAGAGTGTACACTGTTGAAGTTGAGCTTCCACAGAAAGCTATTATAGGTTTACAAGGTTCTTCCACACTGTATCCTTTGTTCCTGCTGCTCGCTTCTCCTGCTCTGGGCTGCACCTGAAGGTTCAAACAAGGTACTGAAGCACAGTTCTCTCAGTGACTTGCTAGGTAGCTGCAGCCATTTAAGTTACTGTGTGAGAAAGGCGACTGATCTTGTAACAGGGTGCACAAATCTCAGATGTGCTGTATCCTACCTTGGATGTCTTCACACAAAGCTACCTTTTACCATAACATTTCTATGTGCTGTTTGCATGCTTCTTCAGATTTTCTGCTGTTATTTAAAAAGATGATTCAATGGATCTTACTGGTTTTGTATGTCACTATTGTAGTTGGGATGCCTTTGACTAGAATGCAGTGATTATCTTTTTGTAGTTCTGGTGCTAGTGGTTTTAGTTCCTGTTCTCAGGTGTTTTTCTTGGCATTTTAGCACAAGGGACAATGTCTGTGACAATTGGTTTTGTAGCCATGACTTTGGACTGTTTCATAATCAAAGCTCATCCAAGCTTGCTTTCCCCTCCTCCCCAGTCTCCATATTCCTCTTGGTGTTCACTGCCTTGTATCGTGTTCTGATAATCCCTTCTTCCTTCTTCTACTTCTGGGGGAGGGAGTACTTCTCCCTTATGCAGGATGTTAACTTCTGCGTGTGAGATACATATGCTCAACCATGTTTGTGAAGATTAATGTATCAAGGCTGCCAGATTTTTTTCTAAACGTGTCATCTTGTGCTTTGAAAAAATACAGGGAATGAATCCAGTGCTTCCTTAAGCCATTAAAGCAGCTTAGATTTTGATAGAAGAATTGTGATACTGGCTGCTTGTTGAATCTCATACATGATGCCAGAAGCTGATGTTGGCCTCAACTGACAAGGTGCAGAAGGCGTTGCGAAAAGTCCTCTAGCATATGTTGATGAAGCCTCTGGCTTCTGGATTTTTCTCTGGGATTGGAGAGAAATTATGATTTTTTTGTTGTTGTTGTTTTGTTGCTAATCTGTACTTGCAGGCGCAAGGGGTTTGCATTTTGTCTTTTTGAGGGCCTTGTAGAAGCCTCCTGGTGTTGTCAGGTAACTGTCATTCAGCACTGGCAGAGTGTTAGGTTTGAAGCTGATGCAGTGTTTTCCAAGACTGGTGACTGAGATAGAGGAAGATCTATCCTCTATAAAAGTGATTTTTGTTGTGAATGTGGAGTGACAGAGGAAGAGTAAGGTTGTGACTGTCTTGGCTTAACTGTTAAGAGTAACTGTCAGTAGTTCTTGACTTCAAGGGGGGGTTGGCTGAGGAATCTACAGATGCTCACAGAATGGTTGTGGTTGGAAGGGACCTCTAGGGACCATCTTGTCCAGATCCCAAGTGAACACTTCGATTACAAAGTATCTGATTTTTATACAAGGACACAATCTGTTTGTTAATCCATCTGATCTGGTGGTAGCATAGCGTATACAAGAAGCTTTGTATTTTCATGATGTTACTATTGCTGTTATAAACAATTTTGGAATTGCTCTGCCTTACTGTCTCTTTGGTGCTTCTTAACTTGAATGACACATTTAAACATTGCTGTTTTCAAGAAGTTTGATGTAGCAGAATGGGGAGACAAGGTAAGCTTTGGCTTGAGAAAATACTACGTTTCCATATCCCTCAAGTGGTTACTGAAGAAAATGGAATCATGAAATCTTGATCATGATGTAATAATCGTTTCAGTAATCACTTCAGTATGGCCAGTTCCCAATTGGCAAGGGGATCAGGAACAAAGAATATTAATCTAAAAACTCAGATGAAATAGCAGAATTAAAACAGAGGCTGTGCAGACTCAGCAATAAAATTGCCGTTACCTGAGAATGAGAACATGCAAATGTCATGTCAACTTTTTGGAAAAATTCCAGGAAGATCTGGGAAGCTACAAGCTTGTATGGTAGACAAACTGATCAAGTTTAATTTTACTGTTTTTTACAGCTTTCAATAGCTGATACCTGCATAAATATGATATGTTCTGGATGAATCAGCTTGGCATTGGCTGAACCTGTGTATCTCCTTGACAAAATATGCTTCTCATTATAACTGTTTATATGGCTTCAAGGAAATTATCTGTTCCTCTATGCTTTTTGGCTTGTAGTAAGGAAGGCACTACAGGCCTCTGAATGTCTTTTGAAACTTGGTGATATGGATCTTGGATACAAGGGATCTGATCAAGATCCCTTTTCCTAAAAAAAAAAAGATGTTTGTGAACACGTGTTAAAATGCATGAGCTGTGTTTCTAGAATAGGCCTGTGCAGAGCAGTATTCTACTTATCAGTTAGGACCAACTAATAGCTGAATAACACTTTGGCTTCTACTGGCAATTGGATAAGAGAACAGGTTTGTACTGAAAGTTCTGCTAGACCTGTGTGGTGTATGAAAGAAATGCAGAAAGTTTCTTCAAGCACCCTTTTGAGGTAGTAGAAGAGGCCCTAGGAGCTCAGGTTCCTGAGGGAGAGTTAACACATGGGTGGGGCTTGCTGGCCTTGCCTTCCTTACGCCATATGAGGCTTATTTTGAACCGGGCTCCAATCCATTCATGTGGCTTGTTGTAGAGAACCAAGAACATCATATCCATGTCATTGTTGGATGATGGGTTTGCTAGATGATGCTGCAGTACAAGTCAGAAATACACGTACAGAAGCTGATTTTGGTCCTACAGCCTGTGAGACACTGGTATGTTAGCGACTCCAAGAAAGTGAAAACAAAGGAGTCAGATTTCTTTGGCAGCTGGAAACCACAGTCCCTCTAGATGAGCTGGATGTATTGGGCTAATAATAGCCTCCTTTCAAGAACACTGCAACAGACGAGCTGTGTATACCTTGGAAGCTATCAGGGTCTGACAGGGTTGCATCTATAGAACACAACATTTGGTGCTGAGGAACTGGTGTCTGTACTGTTTGCATTTCAGGGGTTGTCATTGTCCTCGGACTCAATGCCTGTTTGTGTTGAAGCATGCTGTTTGTGCTTCTGGCTTTACATCTTGCAGTTCAGTTCTATGCATAAGGAGCCCAGTTCATCCACATCAGGACCAATTCATGATACACAGTCAGTAGGTACAGTAAGGAAGTTTGCTTTACATGTGCACTCCTGCTCTTGCACTAAAAGAGTAGAGGTAGATGCACTTTTAAAACAATAGGTCATAGCAGAAGTCTGATGCTGAATTTTACCACCCGTTACCAGGAATGAGCCCCACAACAAATGATGTGGCTTTTATGGTATTATGAGGCGTGATGGGAGACTTAAACCTATGACTGAGAATTTTCTTTTGTGTAGTCTGTTTTATGGAAGTGTGTTGACTGATGTCATACAGCACATACACCACTGCAGTTCTGAAGTTGTGAGTTCATATATTATGTAAGTACAGTTCTTGGACATAGATTTAGTAACCTGTTTTTAGAAAGAATGTCAGTCTCTGAAGCCCTCAGTGTTACATTGTCTGGCACTGCTGTATGGGTCACTGTCCAGGGGAAAAAACCAAAACAAAATACAAACTCCCCTAAAAAACTGGTTTTGCTCTTGAGCTTTTTGGGAGCTTTGAGTACAGAGTGGCCCCCTCAAGTGGGAAAAGATGTGTGAGGGAGAGCTGCATCTATTCAAGGAATGCTCTTGAGTCCTCATCAAGAGCCGTCTACCTATAGCAGTACAGGTCTGCTGTCTTCCATGGCAGGTGAAGTGCATATAAGGAGACAAGGAAGGAGAAATAAGGAGGGATAACACAGAAACTCAGACATGGGTTTCTTCTTGCCAGTGACGAGCTGGATCACACTCCAAAGTCTTATTTTGGTTGCTCTTCTAACACTTAAGGCTGTTCTTCTCGCTGCTGTTTTTTAAGGTTAACATGTGTGGGTGCAGTGTTACTAAAATCGTAGAGTGTGCATCATCTGCAAATATTTTTGAGAAAATCCAGGTTGCTAATACTGCTTTGGTCTTTCAGGCTTTGAAAGTATTTGATCCAGTGAGATACAGCTTCACACACATGCGATTATGATATCACTTTTTTAGATGATTGTGTCAAAACTGTAAACTGTAGGCTTTTCTTGGTTTTTTTGTTTGTTTTGTGTTTTTTTTTAAACAATTTTGTCTTTGCATGATAAATAAGGTATTCACTGTGCCCTTCAAAAGTTTTGTGCTGTGAAGTGACATGGAGCCATCTAGCAGCTTGGTAGTTACTTGTCTTTGAGGAATCAAAGCTGTTGGGTTAGTGATTAAACAATGTCTAATGGTCTAAGCCTGTTTCAAGATTGATTGTTTTCTTTTTTGCGCTTGAAATACATGGCAACATCAACATTCTCATCTGGAAAGATGAAGTATGTTTAAACTTTCTTGCTTCAAACTCAAAAATAATTAACTTCTGTAATACACAACTAGGTGACAGTAGTACCAGACCTTTACTTGGACAGTCGGTGATTTTAGTAATTCCTGATACTGTGCTTTTCTTTTAAGTGATGGATGAGGGATGAGGGAGGCGTTCTTCAAAATGTTGTGTAGGTTTTTTTTTTGTTGCTGTGCTGTGGTTTTTTTTTTGTTATTGTTTTTTTGTTTGTTTTCTTTGTTTATTTTTATTCTAAGAATTGCCTCCTGTTACGGCATTTATAGCCAAAAAAACCCTCCTGCATATAATCTCAACATGGAGACACTGATAAACTCCATTGCACTAGTTCAAACAAAAATAGCATTAGAAAATCCAGGTTTGTTTCTAGTGGCTTTAGCTGTAATCTCAGTGCATTCCATAAAAATTTGTATTTTTCCTCACGTTGTTCAGAAATAATTCTTCATCTCTTCATGGTTTTAAACTTTTTATTTGAGTCTGTTACTTACACATGGAAGTGAAGATTTCCAGCAGTTCTAGAAACTCTACTTTTCATAAAAAATGTTAATTAGTAAAATTATGTGAAGTCACAGTTGAGGTTATTCACACAGATTCTACAGAACGAAGTTGTTCCAAACTATAGAAGGTTTAATTGCTCTCAAGATTCACCACAGAGAAGCACTTACGATAACTGCTCAGATTTGTAACTGAGGAAGGTGCGGGATATGGGGGTTTGTGTATTTTGTTTTGCCGGGTTTGGTTTGGTTTTTTTAACCGTGCTGAACTTTCAGGTAAGATGCCGATACATAATGTAATCCATTCTGTAAGTGCACCGGCATGCATCATGTATGCTTAACGTTCCCTGGTATTTTTGTTCACAGTTGCAGCATTTAAAAATGGGGGAGACATCTAGGCTTGTATTTTCCATAAAAATGGGGTTTCTGTATTCTGTTAAATTTCTGCTTGAATGTTGCCCAAGGAAATCCAGGGTGTTTTTGCTCTCACTGTTGACTCCTTTCTTTGACTCAAAAGTGTTTCAGAATCTACCATTTCAAGAAGTTTTGAAGACATTTACTGTTAACTTTCCCTGACAATTGATTCATATAATACTTCCCCGATTTCTTTCAGATTATACTTTTCTTCTTTCTTGCTGCCTAGAAGGACATACAGTGATAGGAAACGACTATATTTGGTAACCCAAGGGAGCTGACAGTATGCAAATTGCAGTGAGGAGGATAAAAGCAGTCTTGAATTTTTTTTTTTCCTTCTGTGTGCAATACCAATATTTCATCTCTTCCTCTCTGTACTTCCCACTTCACTAGTCCTTTAAGGATGTAACCATAATAGCTTGATCTTCAAATTGTAGGGGGAAAAAAAAAACAGGGCTATTTTTCTTCCTAGAAATTCTGTGTTTGACCTGTAATTCATTGGAGGGAGTGACCGGTTTCTTGGTGAGGAATGGTATCTAGGTAACCTGTGCTGGTGGCCTCTGGTGCTTGCTCATCGCTGTATGTTCTATGTTTGTTTCAAATTCATCTCCTTTGCTGAAGTTCTCATATATGTGCCTCTGCTGGTATCCAAACCAGCCACGTAATTCATCTAACATGCAGTTTTGTAAATGACTTCCCAGTGAGCTTTCTACCACTTGACTGCTGTGGACTGTGGTCATCATGTTTGTCTGTTGTGTGACAAAAAATCCGAGGCAGCCTTGATTTCATTCTGTAGAATGATCAACCTTTTATGCTCCATCTAGAGTCATTTTACAATTAAGATTAACCAGGTTTTCTAATCGGATCTAGAAAAAGAAACATTTTTAAGGCAGATATTTCGAGGTATCTGTGGTGCTATTTTAACTTCAAGTACTTGATCAAATTTAAAAATAAAATACAAATTTAGCATATAAAATGCTCTGTAGCTGGGTTGGTGCTGCTTGTGTTCTCAGCACAGGCAGTAACAAAGAGCCTGTGGTGCTGTTGCGCAGCTGAGCCGGGAAGAAGGAGAGTATAAGCGATAACAAAGGGGGGTTCATCTATAAGAATAGGTCTGATATTAAAAATGAATAAAAGGAGGAAATTAATGTATATCTGAAATATTTTGGTTTCCCCCAGCACCCTAGAGAGCTGGTGAAATCTGTGTGACATAAGAAAACCTGTAGTTTTGCTTTTGATTTCCCTGTTAGTGTCCGTGCTGTTCCTTAGCTGTATCCTGTGCCTGTTAATTTTTGCCTCTCTCAATTTTGTGTTCCTAAACTGTAGTAATTTTTTTTTCCCCTGCAGCCCAAAATTGTTGTTTTTCCCTAAATTATGATGGGAAGTTGGGGGTTTTGGGTTTCTGCTGCTCGTTGTTTGTCTGTCAGCCTTGTTTGGCTGTTACTAGCTTTGCGTAAAAGTGATCTGTAAACAGTCATGTACGTGATAATACCTTGTAGGTGTGGTCCATATTACAGTTATGCAAACAATAACACCCTTTGAATGTAACACTTTAAAGGACGATTGTGTATTACTGGGATCCCATCTGATGGATTGCATAAGTGTAAATTTCTTAAATGACCTGGCTCGCAGGCCTTACAAACTGTTCTTCATGTCAAACAAAAGAGTAGTGGAAATGTAAAGTAAATTCTTAACCAGTCCCTCATGTCTTTTAGATCTGAAATTCTTCATTCTCACTGTTAATCTGGAAAAATTGCAGAGAATAGCAGAAGATGCATAGGAGCTATTGAAAGAAAGTCACTCTGCAATCTTTCTTTGAATAAAGAGAGAAGGAAAAGCTAGGGGACTCTTGCTTTTTATACATGGGCTGTAGTTCTGAAATAACCGCTGCCTCCAACACTGAAGCGCTTTTGCTTGTTGAAGGAAGCGTTCAGTGCTGATGAGGACACGAGAAACCCGTGAAGTAGCCTTATTGCACTGATTTGGGGCAAACAGCTTCTCCTTTAAGGGACAGTGATTTGTTTTTACCTACCCCTGAAAATATGATGACTGATTCTGCAGTTGGATCAATGCTTTATTAAATTTCAAACTAATTTAGACTAACTTTTATATGTAATAATCACCGTTTCATAGCCAGTAATTCCTACAGTATTCTTCTATGGGATATAAATGCTGTGATGGGAGAGTAGAAGAGCCATTTAATTTTGTGGCAGTTCATAGTCATTGGTTATTGCTTTATTGGATGTTGTGTCTACAGTGCCCAGTACAATGTTATAGTACTAAAAAAAGTCTGAAAAACTTCATTGTGTATGGAAGTTTCTTCCCATTTCTTATTAGGAATTATTTAAAATTTAAATCAATAGAAAGGAAATCTTACTACATTCAAGCTCTTTCAGTTGATTAAAAACTTGAAATGAACTTGTTTTCCAGCCTGAGTCTACTATCTGTAAAACAGCAGGTATTTTTTCTGTCAGTTTGTAACCTGTGTGGTTTGTAGTTTCTGTTCTATTGAATATTTCTCTATTTCTGCTCCAGTAGCTTTTCAATGCTACAAGCTAACCCAGCAACATTCAAATCGAAATAGTGAATTCAAATGTTGGATTTCAGCTGTTGAGAATAGTATTTCAGCGGCTGAAATGCAGAGAGAGGCCAGTCAGTTGTCTCCTGCAATTTACAAAAGAGGGGTTTTCTTTCACGTTTTACGTACTATATGTAAAAGTCAGGTATAACTGACTCACATTCATGTTCAGTTACATACTGCGGAGGTCCCATGCTGGAGTGCACTAGTAGTTTATATAGAAAATCTTTCTGGTCTGTTCTAGGTGGTTAACCAGAAATCTCTGTTAATGTGGGGGGGGGCGGGGGGGGGAACCCTCAAACAATCAAAATCCAATCCTCTGCTGGACAGATGGAGACTAACTTATCAATGAGTTACTGACTCCTTTCCTCAATCATGATGATTTATGCCTTTCACACACTTACTTACCTTTCTTACCCGCAAATGGATACCATTTATAGATGCTTTAATTTTCTGGTGGAGGTGTACACCACTGGTTAGTGAACTTAGATTTAAGGACGGTAGCTAAAGTAGTTCAGTATCTTCCTGGTTTCCAGTACAATGTCATTCATTGTCTGGAAATCACTGTCTACCTCTGTGTAAGTTATATATTCTTTTGTTCCCTGTCTTTGTGCAGTTAGATATTCTTTCTGTCATTGGAGATACCTACTTCTGTTTTCTTTTTTAATTGTTATCTTTTCCTTAGTCATATCATGCAGTATGGCTTCTGAAGAGGATTAATTTTTTGGATAAACATGGTTAAGAAATAATGTGATTTTTTTTTTTTTAATGTTATTTTTAACTGAGACTATTAAACACCCTTGCCTTGTAATGTTTGCAGATGTTTAATAAAAGTCTGGTGTTGTGCTTCAAGCAATGGATCTTGATGCCAGTGTGGGCCTGTTTCCATTCCATAGTTGTCTTGGTCTCGTTAGGGCACCCCTCCATGTCATCCACAAACTCCTTGGATGCCGTCAAGGATTGCTGGATGTTGTCAATGTGCTCTGGCTCGTTTTCGCCATGGTTTCTTATTGTTTATATACTACTGTGTAACTATTGCAGTTCTTTCTTAAATAAAAATAATAAAGGCAGTGATGGTGTTACTTGGGGAGAGCATGTGAACCTAGCCATGGTTTGCAGTCCATTTGCCCCCTGTACCTTTCAACCTTCACAGTTTTTGGTCAGTAATGTTAAAAGGTGCTTTCCTGGTGATGCCTTTCAGTCAGCTGATGCTGTGCAGTGGCTTTGGAGAACTGTCAGCAGTGTGTCTTGGATTGTTTAATGATTTGTAATTGCCAGCTCCAAACTCTGCTCTGTGTAGGCATGGTTTAATTGAAGGTGGCAGTCTCACCAATGCTGAATCTTATCTCTCAGTTTTTTGCCAGATCACTTGGTTTGGCATTCCCTCCCTAGTGTCTAGTATCTACCCGGAGTGTGTAGCATCACCTGTGAACTGAGTGATTTCACTGTGTACTCTGCTCTTCAGGTTGTCATTGAAAAGTGCTGAGTAAAGCCAGTTGCAGCACCAGCCCCACAGCAGGAGACCTTTCTGCCTGTTCTCTGCCCTGAAAACTGGGCATTAAACCTTGCTTTTTGTAGCCTGTTCATAAACTTTCCATTTGGGAAACTCTTTCCTCCCATCCTGTGTCAAGTTAGTTTCTTTTGATAACCTTTGGTGTGGAACCTTGTCAAAAGCTCTTTCAAAACTGGACTGGACTGTGTCTTCTGGCCCTCCTCTCTGTATGCTTACAGGTATAGATATCCCTACGCTCCAAGGGCTCAGGTGGGTTGCCAAGGCAGGGTTTCACTTTGCGGAAGCCACGCAACGTCTTTTCCAACAGACCATGCTTATCCCTGACTACAGTGACTTTATAGCTCCTACTGCCTGTAATAAGGATGGATGACAGACTTTCTGTTCTGCAGTTTCCAGGATCCCTTCTGGCCGTGTGTTTTTGTGTGGATGGGAATGATGTTGGCAGCCCGCCAGGGCCCTGTGGGCAGTTTTTGCTGTATTGGTTTACCTTTCTCACCTGTAGGTCTGCAGCCTTGTATATAACTTGCACTTGGCGATCTTATGTGGCAACTTCTTAGCATCTAATTTATCTGTTTGCAGTCTAAAGTCTGTATATTTATTTCAAGTTGAATTAGCTTCTCTTGACCTGTCTGCTGCAAAGAATGTGTTGGTGTGGGAAGCTCTTGAATATCTCCAACAGGGAAGACTCATTAAATACATTATGAAGTTGCATGGCTTTAGCTGTATTACTGAATGAAACTTTTCATATTTTCATTGTCGAGCAGTCTGTAGCCAGCATCCTGTTTCAAATAAAAGGGTTTTGAAAAGCAAATAAATTGCCACTCTGCTTTGCTTGGACAAATACAAAAGGCTGTATTAACAAGTTAGAAAGTAGCCAACATGTTTTTTTTTAGCTATACGTTCCATGAATTCTGCTGGAACTGGCACAAAATCCACCACATTGCTGTTGTAGTTATTGGTCATTAGAAGGGAGAATGGCTGCTCTTAATGCAGTTTTCCTCTCTTCTGTTGCTATACATTTATGATTAAGCATGTTTTCTGAGGAGCTCAGACCTTTAACTGAGGTATCTAGGAATAAATTAGCTGCTCCTGGTGACTTTGCTCTATTAACTGTCATTAATTCTGCCTCCAGGACATCTCAGTCTTGGACAATCGTTCTCATTTCAGAAGGCAGAACAGAGGGCTTGGGTTTGTGTTACTGTTCAAGACTTAAGCAGTCTTGGTTTCTGCCCCCCCCCCCCCCCCCCCCCCTTGATTTATGATTCCTTTATGTCATAGTAATTCTGTGGATCTCCCTAATTTCCCAGCAAGGTTTTTACTGTGATTTACTTGAATTTGTTTTGGAAACAGTGAGATTGTTTTACTCTAATTATCCTAATTTTGATGCTAACACTTACTAGTTTTAGCTTATTCCTATTAGTTTAAGCGAGATTTTAGCATTGCTTTATTTCAGTTATATGAATCGCTGTGTAAACTTCAATTTTTATGTTTTCTATCTAATGCTAACATTGTGAGGAGAGACATGACAGGTTTTTATGAAATGCCCTCACTTCTAGAAGTTTTTAAAAGACAGAAACCTGCCAAAACAAATTTTGCAGTAGGGAGCTTGCCTGAAATGCAGGAACTTCAAGTGAACATATTAAAGCTAAAAGTTCTGTTGAATAAAATGTACTGAATTTCAAAGTTTTAGTACAGTTCTTCAGTGTGTTGTCAATTGTCTTCTAAATAAAATTGATCTCTTTCTTGTTCAGAAATGTGATAAACTCATAGTTTTAGGTACTATCTAAAGCAAGTAAACCCTACAATCATACCCACTGCTTCCATGCTGTATATGCACCTTGCCGGGAGATGGGAATTTAGGGTAGACTTGGCTCTTTGCTAACATCTACACATTGAAGTGATGCACTAAGAAATCGGGTTTGAGACCCAAAAGAAACTGGAAAAAAGTATGGAATAATGACAGACTAAATCCCACTGCATTTTCTGAGATGTCTAGTTTTGTATGTGCAATATATTGGGTACAGATGGACAGTTTTGTGGGAGAGGTGTTGGTGGGGAATGTTTCTTACTTTGATACCTTAAGAATTGAACCTAGGATTGCCATGTGTAGGCTCCAGTTAGTTGTAGTGCAACAGCAAATTGCAGTACATAGGTACATTTAAGCATTATTTAGTGTTGCAGATGATTTTTATCAAACATGTCTTAGCTTTAGCTTGATTTTGGGGGTAAAACCATAATGTTTCATTCTATCAGCCTCTTAAGATGGAAGTTTGAGTTGACTATATTTAAATACAAAATGTTTAGGTTGTACTACATTCTCTCTATAAAAGGGTTAAAAAGAAATGCACTTGAAGTAATAATCATACACTAACAACAGAGAACTTTGATATTACACTTCCTATTTAAACCATGGGCTTTTAAAGGTTTTTAGTACAAAACATCACTTTGCACTCATTTTGTAGCATTTGAAGTCTAGAAAATAATTCGGGCCATTTTGTGTTGCAGAATGTTGACTTCTGTTGTACATGTATTTGTGAATATAAATACTACTTAACACTGAGTATGGATATTCATATTTTGTTTCGAAGATATAATTTCATTTGCCTTTTATGTGTTTGCCTTTCTCAAAGTTCAGATTTTGAAATTTTATTTTATTTTATTTTTAAGAGAACTGGCTTGGTATTTAGAGAACTGTTAACAAGGGCATGATACCATCCTAAATTTCTGACCTAAAGAAAGTAGAAGGCTGTAAAATGTAAGTTTCTTCACTACTAGAATATGTAAGATGCACTCCCATAGCTTCTGTGTTCTTTTCTAACAGATTAACTCAAAGACACTGTCATTGAATTAACGTGTTATTAGCAGGGTATTGGTTATCCTATCTGCTGTCATGAGATACGAGAGCCTTACATGACAGTTGGTTAGATGTGATCAGATTGATACTATGGCCAGAAAAGACAGTACTGGACTAGCTTGGTTCCTGAAATTATTTATTATTACTCAGTCAAGATAGAATTGTATCTTGATCAGGTATTCAATATTTGCAGTTAGCAAAGGTAATATATATTATATAAAAATATTATATATTAAAAAAATACTCTGTATACAGAGTATTTCCCATTCTAGCTGCAAATAGCATCTGCCCCTTCCCTGCCTTCCCCCCTAGCTTGCACAAGGGTCACTTCTGGAGTCCCATACTGGTTGCCTCAAAGACGTACGTATATTGCAGTAATTTCCATTTTTCACCTGAGTATCAGATTCACAGGTCAAATTTAGTAATGCAGTTATGTTGATTATAAAGGGTAGCTTGCTCAAGCAAAGCTGCCTTTTGGACTTTCCACTGGCAAGGGGAGAGTAGATAAAAAGTCCACACAGAAAAAACTTTCCACCCTCAAGAAAAACCTGTATTAATGGATTTAGGTGTGAAGATAAGAATGCCTAAGAGGATGGTATTTCACATAAGTTGGCAAAGCTGGAAAATAATGATTAAACTCATGGTAAAAAGTTGGCTTTTTGTCCAGTTATATAATGAAAGTAGTATGCTATTTAAAGATGAGGTGGTATGAGATCTGAAGTGATGGTCAGAAGAAGGAAAGAATCCCTGAAAGACATTGGTGGCTTAGATACTCCAAGAATAAAACATGAAAGAAAACTAGCATGTTGTGAAATGTGGGAATTAAGTGATTCTGTCTCCCTCCATTCACTGGGTGTTTTTGTGTGTGTGAGTAAATGAATATACAAGTCACTAATTTCTGTGCTAGGCTACAGAAAGAGTATTGGAGAAAATTGCTCAGTCTAGGAAATGCTGCTCTGACTCCCAGCGCACTGTTCATTCTCTGGCATCTACTGACTGTCAGTACTAACAGTTTCATACACTGGCAGTAGGCACCTTCAAAACTTGTTTTCACAAGGATCTGTCTTGTAATGATTTAGTTAAGCAAAAGCATCATTACAAAAGGTGGAAAAATACTCTGGATGCCTAGGTGGTAGACTTTACACTAGTATAACTCAAGTGAGATACAATGTGGGGATAGCACTTCGAGTCCCAACGTGCTGGCGAGAGGAAGGAAAGCGGGAGCATTTGGTGGAGCCAGCGTGTGCTTGGAATGGCAGGTTCCTCCAGGGAAGTTTCTTGTGCTCATTCTTGCCAATTGTGTAACAGGCTTAAGCTCTTCTATTTTCAAGGTAAATACTGAATTGGTGATTTTAGCAAGAATTCCTGCATGTGCTCTGGTATAAACATTCTAAAATTGTGTTTCGTTTCACGCAGCAGTGATCTAGAAAACGTAGCCCAAGGAAAGGAGGCAGTCTTCAAAAGAATCGTTACTGATCTTCTGAGGACATTTTAAGTTGCATCTGGCTTATTATACTGTCCTTTGATTTCTGTTTAAGTTGGACCTTGGTAGTTTTATTTGGATAAAGTAAATGAAAGCCTACTCCATTTCCTGACAAAGGCAGGTCCAGACACTGTTTTGGATGAGATGATCTTTTATTTCTAGGCCATCACCTTCCTTCAAGAGTCCCGCTCTTGATGAAGGAGGGCCAAGGCAGGCTTCCTTCCAGGTACTTGAAAAATAAACACCTGTGGCCCAAAAAAGGAAGCTAATGCTTGCTGTAGGCTTCCTGCATGGTTTGTTTTGGTTGCACTTTATTTCCTTTAATCAGAAAAGATGCAAACAAATCCTCAACGTGACCTATGCTGATTATTTTTTTTTTTTCCCCTCTTTGTTTGTTTGGTTTTATTACCTTTTTAGTCTGTTAATTTGTCTCTGGGTTTCACAGCATACCTATTTAGACCTGCCTACCAGGTCTTCATTTGCTAGAGTAATACTTGGCAACAGGTTTACAGTTTTTACTAGCCATTGGGTACCATGGAGAATTTTCTACCCCCCCCCCCCCAACTAAATCCCTACTTTGAAACTGTTAATCCTAGAATAATGATGGAGAATGAAACAGTTACCTAAATGGCTTCTTGCTCTTTGCTATGCCTAGAGCTTTCTTTTTCACCAAGGCAGCATTGTTGCTGGGACTGCACTAAGTGTTTCTCTTCAATGAGCGCAGTATATAGGGTCCCTTGTGGCCACAGCTGAGAACTGCTGAGCTGACTCTGATGCTTGAGTATTGTTCGGGCTTTGTAAATAACCTTGGGAACCTTCTGCATTGCAGTTCATGGTGGTTATCCATGCAGCCCTTGGAGCTAATAATTATTCTTTGTCCTTTGATGACACTTTCCATGGCTTTTTTGCAATTTTTTTTTTTGCTTTTCTAATTTTCAGAGGCTGAAGGAGTGAAGAGTCTGACAGTCCTCTCTGTCCTGCTCAAGTATATACTGCACTTTGTCTTCAGGTTCTTCATTATCCTTTTTGTCTTCTCTCATGAAGAACTATAGTTATCCATCGGCGATACTAAACAGTGATATAGGTAGCTTTTAAATCACCCTTTCTCTAGTTACTTTTTCTTATCAGTGATTTCAGTACATCCTTTTGAGGCATCTGCAATCAGTTTGAACTACATACAATCATGTTTAGGAAGAAAAACTTAAGTGTGTAGTGTGCTTGGTGGTTTGGCTTTTTTTTGTGTGCGTGCTGTGTTTTTTTGTTGGTGTTTTTTTTTAATCTCTAATGTCTTCTATTCCTGTTTGTCATTCTTAATTTTGGAGGTCATCTTTTCTCTTTACTGTATAGATGGCTTGTTTGTTTTTAAATGTATTCCTGCTGCCATCAGATTTTACTGTGGTTTCCACTGCTCATCATAAATTCAGACCTTTCTTTCAGCTCAGGAGCTAAAGTGGTTGTATGCACCCTGGTTAACTTACATTTCATTTACGTCAGGAGCAGACTCTTTGTCTAATCCCTATGCTTTCTGTAACTAAAATGACTGTCTAAAATTGGTTTGGCTTTTGAGTTGGACCTCGACTGAATTGTCAAGCAACAGCTGCATGTGGCTTTAGGAGGCTGCATGTTACAGCCCCTCTGAATATTACCTTTCCTTATTCTTGCCTGCCCCCAATCCTCACATACATTAGCTGTTGATTTCTTTATGTGGTGATTTTTGGTTTTATTTTCTTGTTCACTGATTTCTAGGCCCTTTCTCTTCAGTTTTTGTCTTGTTAGTCATGTTGCTTCTAAAGATCCATTTTTATTTCTACGTGTTGGTATCAGTCCTATTCTTTGTTTCCCAGAATTACAGAATACATAGTTATCATTAGTTTCATAATAAATGCTTTTATTATTTGTGGCTTTCTCCAGTCGTTCTTGAGCAAATATTTGATGTCTCAATTTCAATATGTAGGTGTTATACCAATGATTATTTTGAAGGAGGATTCTTCTCAACTGTTGTATGAAAATTGCTTGTGTAGAAATTAAGTCTTTGGATGAGCAGTCTGGGTTCCAGGGCCAAGCAAACACAGAGGCTGGATCTCTCAGACTGACCTTTTCCAGCTGGAAAGTTTGTCTGTCTGGAGGTTGCTTTCCCAATGGCAAAACTTTAGCAGCTTGCTTTCCAGCGGGGAGCTGGCTCAGCTCAGAAGTAGGTAAGCAGCCACCCAGTAGTACCACAGTGCAGATTTAGTGCTGAAGGCTCAGGATCTCACAGAAATAGTTCAATAGTACTTTCCTTACCAAAGAAGATTGCTAAGGCATAAAATACCTCTGGTATAGAAAATATTTTTTTTTATTCTGTTAAAAAGTTATCAGAACAAAATTAAATTTCTGTAACAGAACCTGATCTTTAAGCTCCAGAGCATGTGCTAGCTGCTGTTCTGGCTAACAGGACAGCCCCGAGAAGTCTTTGTACTTTATTTTCTGCCATGGACAAAACACCCAGCTGGAGTAACTGCTGAAGAGAAAGTATAGTGAAATAGGATTGTGTGCATGGAAGAGCAGATAGAAGCAATTAATGCAGTTTTGCTGTATGTATGCTAGGAGGTTTATTTCAGAGCTATTCCTAGGCACGGTAAAGGCTTTGTGGGATTTCTGTAGCTCAAAGCATGGGAGCAATGAGTGACCGTCGGAGTAGTTCTACCATAAGTCACTCAAGGGGTTGAAATTTAAGTAATCAGAGTTGTAGCCTAGCTCCATTTGCTGTTACTTCATTAGTTCTTTTTCCTATTTATTTGATCTAGACAAACCCTTCCAGTTTTTTTGTGGGTTGTGTGCTTGTTTCCCTGTAGGCTGCTTTTGATTGTAGAGCATTAAGACTTCTCCTGACATAACCAAACGTTCACAGTTGATTACAGCTGTGGAGCACAAAGCACTGACATAGCTGCATACTTGCTGCATTAGAGACTGCCAAAGAGATGGGCTGCTGGTTCCTCCTTGCTTCTGAGATACTGCCAATAGCCAGCGCTAAGTCTGAGGAGATGGTTGTGCTGTTCCTTCTAATTATGTTATGGAATTTCTCTCAGTTGCCAAATTCAATGTTTTTGAAGTGTTAAGTGTTCCATATATTATTGCTTAGAAGTTCTTTTATTGTGATGCCATTTTGTTCTAAATATAATGTTGTGGAATAGGGATGTATATTTTTATTCTGTACAATTTGAAGTAAAAAATAGCCTTACAGAAAAAGATTTGAAGCCATTGCTGAATTTGTGGTGTGAGGCTTCATGATACTCTGGAGCAGATGTACTAGAACGTCAGTGAAAAGCACTACAAAGATATTCAGTATTTATAGTTGTCTCAATATTGTACTGATAATTTAATCTGATTATTGAGATTATACATTTTTAAGTTCAGTTTTGGTTTCTTACCACTTGATGGCAGTGAAGGAGCTAGTGTTGCCAGGCAAAGGTTCAGGGCAAGAACCCATTATGAATAACAAAAGAGGAGGTACAAAGGAAGCCTCTGACATTTAATATTGTTCACATTTCTAGGTGATATTACATATACTACAAATGACAGTAGAGGAAGAAAAGCCTCTAGATGGAGCTTCAGTACTTCCAATGGGGGAGAGATTTTTATACTCAAGTGTTTTGCTCCTATTTATAATAATTATTTCAAGAAACAAGTTTCCTATTTAGGAATGGAATGATATCAGACATAATCAATAAGTAATATCAGTGCTTCTGCTATTACAAACATACTATACTTCTCAAAGAGCATTCAATTTGGACATTTTTCTCATACCTTCTGTTCAAATCCTACAGCTCCTCAACATTCTTAGGAGTTCTCAGGTATTGTTAGAAATGTGTGATGTAGATTAAGGATCAGCATAATTATTCAAGCTTTTTAAAAAAGCAAGATAATTGGATTTTACTGGTGGACTAAAAAGAGAAACTTGAAAAATACTGTTCAAATTGGAAACTGCCCTGCAGTATTTACTGTGTTGCCTGGGCCTAGTCCCAGTAAAGAAGTGTTTGTTGTAACATTAAATATTACAATGCATGGACGTGTGTTTGAGGCACTTTATTAGTGAGGGTTCTTTTGCACTTCCTACACCCATGTACACCTCTTGCCAAGCTGGTATGGGGAAATGAACCATATAATGGCCCTGCTATAGTAATTGGCTCCACATGGGTGGACTCTAGTGCACAGACAAAACCTTATTTGAAGTAATTGGTGCTTTGTGTAGGTACAAGGGTCTGTACATGCAGATTTATTTTGGATCCTGGGTCAAACCTTGGCATTAGTAAAGGTTTCAATTTCATGCAGTGTCTTTGACATGTAAGTGATTTTGAATGAGTATCAAAAACAGCCATGCAGAAGACAGCAAGCAACTTGATTGAAATTGTTTGTTAAAAATACACATAGCTACTTTGCAGTTGTATATTTGATTGAACACTAAATAAGGAACTTGGCTTGTTAACTTTTGTGAATGTACAGCCTGTCACTAATTTTGGAAAATATCAAAAAAGTAAATTACAAGTTTGCATAATCATTAAATACCTAAATAATTATCAGTATTATTCTAGTTCTATAAAAGACTGCTTTAACAGTACTACATAAACGGCCAGCTGAAAATAAGTGAAAATTGACTGGACTTATCAAATATTTATTTTTGTTTCAGATGCCATTCTTATTTTTTATAAGCATTCTTATTTTTAAAAAGCACTTAAGCTTTTAAGCATTACTTCTAGTATTAGCTGCTATCAGTTAGCTTAATTGGTGGATTGCTGTTGCTGGTTTAATATAAGGAGAGCCAGAGCATGCATACTGGGCAAAATTTAAGTTTATCTTATCAAATAAGTATTCTGTCTAGCAGTAAAAGGAAAGGGTTAAAAGACAGAGTTGAAGATGGTGTGGTATTTAGAATGATCATTTCAGCTAGTGGAGACTCATTTGCTGGAAATGCCCTTGTGAGATTGTAGCATTTCTTCATCTGTGGCATTAGTTCATCATGTGGCTAAAATGGTGTTGAAATGAGGTTCTTGTCAATGCTGTTTTGAGTAAGATTTGTTAGAAAATAATGAAATTTTACTTTGTTATGCGATATGGGTTGGCTGCATTTATTTTAATGTCAGTAGAAAATCTTAGCTACTTCCACAAGTGGAAAATTGTGGTGCAATACAATTCGAAGAGAACCTAGTACAAGCTTTTCCAGCTGCTGCTATTCAATTTAGAGGAATTTGAAAGGTACAAAGAAAATTATCACAGCATTTGGAACGTGAAATCAATTTGTTTTAGAAAGTTAGTGTTAATCTTGCTCTGTTTGCTTGCCAGGCTGAACAGCATAATTGCCAAAAATCAGGTAGGGGAAGAATACATATATTTGTGCAAAATAAATTTTATTCTTCTAGGTGATTATCAAGAATTTTAGCAAAACCTATTTAAAAAAAAAAATCTGTGTTATTTTCTTTTGTTTCCTTTTTAACCACGATGAAAATTTATCTAGCTGATGGGCATTTTATTCATTCAGAAATTTGTTATATGACTGCATACAATTGTTAAACCTGCTATTCAAGGAAGCACTTTTATTAAAAAAAAAAAAAAAAAGGAAAAAAGGAAAAATCTGTCCGTGTTGTGCAATTCTTGCATTTCCTGGAGGGTAACTAATTTTACTAAATAGTTTCCAGATTAATCAATGCAGTAGTAGTAATTCCATAGAAACAATGTGTTGGTTTTATTTCTCCTTATCTAGTTAAGAGTTGCAAATAATAGTAAAGGTTTCAATTTCTAGGTTTCATCTCTGTTAAGTCTGGAAATTCATATTGATTTTCCAAAAATCCTTTGGCTTTTTTCTTTTACTGTTCTAACATTTGGAGTATTTTTTCCCCTGAAATTCTCTTAGTTATATCTTTATATTAACTTTATTATGAAAACTTCTACAGTACTTAGATGGCATAAAAAAAAAGTTGATGCAATTTTTATTTATCCTTGCCTGCTGAGTAAATCTCAAACAGTTACTTCCTGTTTGGCTTGAAGGAACAAGGGAACTCTTGGATAAGTCTTAACATTACACAAATTAACATCCAATATATGGAGTAAATTTTTTCCTATGTTCACTACTGATGTGTATTTTGAACAAATAATTAATTCCATATCTGTAAGCAATACTGAACTTCGTTTAAAAGTAAAATGCCCTACCAGAAGTGCAGACTTGATTAGTATCAATTGCTTGATTGTAGAGTTCATTTTTTTTCTATCATTATGAAAAAGTAAGTTAAGGTAGAGATTCACTAATTAAAACTACTGATTTAGTGAATATATTCAGAAGTTTCCCTTTTGTGGAGAGATCTTTGAAACAGTTTTATTTTCCTTTATTAGAATCATAGAAAGAAAGCTGATAAAATGGATCGTATAGACCTGTATAATGATTAGCATTTCTTGCCGTACTGTTTAGCAAAAGTGGAATAAGTATGAAGAACTTAAATTGCTTGTGGAATTAACTCTTCATGTTTTTGGTTTTTGCCGTAAGAGAGCCTTTCAGAATTTGATTTTCATTGTGTGTCAGCTCATTAATGCAGTGAGCAGCAAGCTTTTTGTTTGTGGGCCCTTACTCAATATTCACCTAAATTTCAGACCCAATTAAAGATTTCTGGAGACTCATTCAGTAAAGAAAGCAAAAATTCCATTTTTTTTTTTTTTTCCACTCCCTTCTGCCTCGGTATCACTAAAGCTTTTTAACTTCTTGTGTCTGGTTTTATTTGCACCTCCTGTTCATTATAACAATTAACTGAACAAATATCCTTGATTTGTCTTTAATTTTTTTTTCACTTTTGATACAAATGTTCATGTAGAAATAAGGAAACTAATTCTAGTTATATCTTGGTGGACCATATCCCAATTTCCTTGTGTCTCTTCCTCATTTTTGAGAGTTGCTTCTCTCCCTTAGATCCCCATTTGGTCTTAGCTAAGATTATTAGTTGAAAAGAGGTGAGTGGTAGTGAAGGCTTTTAAAAAAAGTCTTTCAGGTGAAGAACACTACATAAATTATGCATATAGATTATAACCTATGTGTTGTGTGTAAAATATGTCTGAATTAAGGTGATTATGGAAATTTTTCTCATTTCAGTTTTTCAAGGAACGTTTGGTATGCTAAGAATCCTTTATAAACAAGACTCTTTCATGCACCTCTAGATCAATATAAACAGAAAGGTTTTCTTGGTGAAGATAAACTACTCTCTATATGTAAAGTTGTCTTGCTTGTAAAGGTGCCTGTAATTTTTTGGTTCATGAATATTTAAGTTTGACTGTAGATCTATAAATATTATTGAATAAAAGCTTAGCATGCCTGCCAGTTTATTTGGGAGTGGAATTCTACCAGTGTCTAGCCAGCAGTCATATTTGACTCCCATATAAATACATACACAAACCCTATGATTCCTGGAAACCTTAGGAGCTGGAATTCTAATGTTTAAAACAATGCTGTTTTAATTGCATGCACATTTCATTGCCCCACGGGGGAATAATATAGTTCTGTATTTTTAGTTATTCTTTTATTCTGACATAGTGCAGGAAAATGACATCAAATATTAAGTACATGAAATATGATTTCAAAAATACAACTACAAATGCTTAGCTTCTCCCCCCCCCCCCCCCAAAAAAAAAAGACAAACAGCTTGATGGAGTTTGTCTGCTTTTTAAAATTCTTTGTCAAATGTTTTACATTCAATGTGGTGATTAAATGAGATAGGGGTGATCAAAAAGTATTTCAAGTATGTCTTGTATTGATAAACGCTGACAATGCTACTCACATAAGCAAACCAGTTCTGGATTATTTATAGCTTCTGAAAACGTGCTTCACAAATTGTATTTCAAGAAGATTCCAAGTAATTTGGATAAAGCATGGTTGCAGTCATTTGTGATCTAAAAGTAGACATCTCCATTTGTGCTGCTGGAGTACTCTCATGTGTAGAGAAGTTCTACTGAATTATTAAGGAAGAACTTTGTTATACCATAACAGAACTGGTAATTAAAACGCTTAGCTAATTTCTCATGTGGCTTCCATTATTTTTAGAATCTCATTACTTTCATTATACTTACGAGATTTTGCAAGATGCTGGGTCTTGTGCTTCTTTGTCTTAGATGAGAAAAATACATATGCCTTGCAGAAAGTGCTTGGTAAATACTTCTGGATCTTTGGAGATAAAACATCCACTTCCCTGTACGAGAATCATCAGTTGCCTGGACACTGCGTGTTTCAGAACTGTCCATCTACACCTGGGCTCATCTGCTTGTAATATGTGCAGTCTCCTTCCTCTTCCTAATTGATGCACTTGGTTTACTGATTTCTCCCTGCCCTGCTAAAATGATATAGCCTGCGTTGGCTTTTAGTTCTGCGCAGATACTGGTCTACTAATGCACATCTCTGAAATGCCACACTGGTTTTGTTTTAAGGAATAATCCAGTTTGTTGTATTTGTGTCAAGATTTGTAATTTGAAATAGGCAAGCTGTTAACTAGCCAGATCAGTTTGCAGTTTAGGGGAGTCTGTTAGAATCAAAATAATTCTTCAGGAGCTTGGGGTTCTGGGGGTTTTTGTTGTTTTTTTTCTTATTTGGGCAGGGGGTGAGAGGGAGAAGCGGTGCTTCTGAGCTAGTATTGGGAAGCAGGTCTGCATTACTTATGTAAATATTTTTTTTCCTCTCGGAATCTGCTTGTTTCTCTGTCTTTTGGTGCAAAAGCCATGTACCTTAATGTCACTTTTAACAACCAGTAACAAATTTCTGGGAGTGCATGCTGTAAAATTAGGGAATGTCAGTTTTCAGAATGTCTCAAATCTTAATTTGGTTTCTTTGTGCTTGTTCATTGTGATGATTTTTAATTCACTACATTATATTCTACAGGGTCTTTACTTATTCAGGCTCAGGGAGAGATCTGGCCCCAGTGCAGCTTCAGGCTTATGTATTGAAAGAGACTGTTGTCTGTAAAAACTGTTTAACCTGTAGATGTTGAGGGTATGTGGAGGGTGGGGGAGAAGATTGCAGGGGGGAAAAAAATGGTTTCATGGGTAGTCAGACGAAAAGTGCCCTTGAGGATTGGATTCTGTTCCTCTCTCTGCCACAGAATTCCTGTGTGATGCTAGGCAAGTCGTTTAAACGAAACTTTTCCCAAGTGGTGACTAATTGATTTGAGTGCTCTGCAATTCTGGTTGCATAATTTGAGGTACTAGGGGCTTATATGCAGAAATGCTGAGGGTTTGCAGCTGCAGCTGAAGTCGATTAAAGTCTGTGTCCTGAATGTATGGAATGTTGTTTGATACTGAGCACTTGGAAAAATCTTATCTGAGATAAAATTAGCACCTGAGATTACTGACGATTTTACCTTAAGCTGTGCTTTATTTTGCAATATATATATATGTGTAATGCAGACTCAGCTCTTAAGATGTTACAGTGGTAAATAACATTATTAATGAACTCTGATGCCATTGTGATGGGCTTCAAAACAAATAACCACAGCTTCCAGTAGCATGTTCGAATAGCATGCAGCTAAGAGCAGATGAGGCCAAACATGAACAAATGTGTGGAGAAAAGTACTGACCAGGTGCTCGCTGGGTAAGCAGTCATCTCCTGTGTCTTGCGTGAAGAAGAGTGACAGGAGTAACAATGACAGATTGTAGCTCCTTTTCAGGGAACCCCGAATCTCTTTTACCTGTTCAGAATACTCATCGTTGTCTGTGGCATGGATTATCTGTATCATATTTCTGTTATCCCTTCATTTTTAAACTGTAAGGTTATGTTTTAGATGTAAACTTATCTTTTAACAATCTCATTTTTCTAACAATAGTTTCTCTTGCTACTTTTAAAAAATAAAGGTACCATCCCCTTTCTTGATTCAAAGAACAAAAATAGAACCTGACCAAAAATTTGTATCCTTCTGGTCTGTTTGCCAACAGCGTGCTCTTTGTTGACGTTGCCACAGGGTATACAGCTTCCCATGCTGGCATCTGCCTGAAGTTGGCTGGCGGTTTGTGTGGGACTAATTGGAAGAGAGTCTCTAGACAAGGAAACAGACTAATTTTAGTGCCCTTCTTCCTTTCTTCCTGCTTCCTCATTTTCTTCACCTTGTAGTAAATATTTCTCTTATTTTTGTCCAGTATACTTATTGTGACCGATTTTTTGTTTTGTTTTGTTTTTTCAGAGATAGTTTTGTGCCAGTATTTCCACCACCACTGTTTCATGTTTGTTTGAGGTTTCTTTTTATCCGTTTCAAAAAAGGCAAGTTATGAGAGGAAGAAATTGCATCTGATGGAATCCCTTTTCAGCTCTTGTATTTGATTCCATGGCTGAGGTTATGAGACTGAGGGCAATGTGGCTTTGGCCTGTTAATGTTCGCAGGATTGCCAATAATAGAATGCCTTCTTTCCGTGTAGTAGTTCGTGGAGTCGCAGTTTCAGTCATTCCTGCCTTTGTCAAAAGTTACCTGCTAAATACATACTTGCTTGTCTGTTGGTCTGGCTCTGTCTTGACTTCATAATTTGAAAACTTGGGGGGGATTTATCTTAAGTCTCACGATCACAATACTTTTCCTATAGCTTTTGCATTTGAAGTAATCTACATTTGTCAGTATTTCTACTTCAGGCAGCAGAACCGCAGTTTTATCTTCAACTTCCACTGTTATCTTTGATGCCGATAATCCTGTAATCCCATGTTGAGAGGCAAGTAAATGAATTGGTAATAGCCACTATCTTCTGCAGTCAGTTGGCTGAAACAGATTTCTGGTAACATAGTTAATGGGATGTAACCTGTGCCAAGTTTTTATCGCTGCTCACTCAACTGCTGATTCTTCTTTTTCACAGGCATAGAAAGAGGCACACTTCTCTGTTTCAGTTTGGTCTCTTCACCTTTTGCAGTGTGTGTCTTACTCTGCTCACCCAACTTTATAGTTCCTGCAGTTGGCTGTTGCTCTGTCCTGCTCTGTACTGTAGCACTGAGACTGAGGAGCTATCTTTAAAATGTAAGAACAGAATTCTTATCTGTTACTTCTGCTTGTGATGATGGGGAAATGAAAATAGGGATGGAGAAAGAAAGAGATCTCTTCTTTCCAGGTCTCCAATTTCAACTCTGCAGTTGTGACCTGGGAATAGATCTCTATGGATGGATGAGAGATGAGAGGCAAGTAAATCCCATACAACTGCTGCCTTTTAATATCATTGGCTGAAAAACTGATCTTATATTTGCCCCTTTGCTTATTTTTCTCAGGGTCTAAAAGCATTTCCCAGAATGTTTCATTTCTGACTTGAGGGGGAATGTTAGCCAAGAGCTTTTATTTTGCCTCTCTCAGCCCTCTGGTGTTGGTGACAGGCTATTTAGCTTCCCAGCAAAGAAGTCTTGGTTTTGCTGAATTATTTTTATGTCTGTATAAGGAGTGAAGCAGACAATGCAAATGTGTTTTTTATACCCATGGACTTCTTTAATGAGGTGATTGGTGAGTGTTGCACTCGCCCAGCTGAAGGGAGTTAGAAAGAAGTGTTTACTTCACACTCATCTTCTCAGCTTTTCCTCCCTGTGCAGACCTGCCCTCTGTCTTTTCCAGCCTAGTCTGGGTTTTCAGAGCACGTGGTTCATCTGCAGACTTGCTGTGGTTATCGCTGTGCGAGAAGCTCAGTATGTGCTGCCTCTACCAGCTGCTCCTGAGGCTGTTCCTGTAGGGAATGCCCTTTTGTGAGGGCCTCCCAATTTGGTTAGAGTCTGTCTTCTGCTCCTCTTCTGTCTCTTGCAGGCCAAGAGGGAGGCAGTTTATGGATTAGTATGAATTACTGCCCTCCTTCCCTGATGCAAGTGATTCCTCCAAGGTGGCGCTGGAAGAGAAGAGCAGTGCCTGCTTGCAGGGAATAGCTTTATGAAAAGCAGGGAAGCGATCTTTCTGCCTCTCACTTAAGCCTGTGTAGTTCAGTTCAAATGTTTTAATTTGAAAAACATGGGGGGCAGTTCAGGGAACAGCGTGTCACTGTGTAACAGTATCTGCCCACAGCTGCCATAAATCCTGAGAGGTGATTTTCTTCCTTGAGGATTATTCAGCTCATTCTCACTAGAAACAATATCATAAGCATTTTTAGTGACCGTAATACCAGATTTCTGTACAATTGGTAGTGGTAGGGCTGTCTTCAAGACAGTTTCATCACAAGTCAATGCATATTTGTCACTTTTTAAATAAAGGCACCATTTAAAAAAATTTATTAGCTTTCAGTTGCTCATAAATTAATTTTCTGTGTGAATTTTAGTTGATGGCTCCTAACGCTAACTGTGGTTTCTTTACCCAGGTACCTTTGAACATCTGCTGGCTGATTTATGGCTCATACAGACTCTGGCAGGTTCTGCCAATAGTCTTTCAGGATGGTAGTGTCTCCAGCCTTTGCCCTGTCCCTTTGTTCAGGTTTCCCATGGTTTACGCCATCAAACCGCGTTGAGCCCATCAGGCAATACTCGCGCTTTCAGCTTCCTTTGTTAGGAGGGTGGTAACTTTTAGCAAAGTATTGGGCCGTAGTAACATCCGATCTTTTAAGCTTATTGGAGTTTAACTGAGATGTTTGCTAAGTTTTAGGCTGGGATGAGTTTTATGCACAGAAATTTTGCTGATGCTGGCATCTGTACTACAGAGAGTGGTGGAGGGCATTCATGTATTCTTTCAAGGAGGCTATGTACTAACTCAGCAGTGAATTACTATATAGGTAGTGGCATGTTACAACCTCCCTGAGGTCTTCTAAGTCCCGAGGTAGTAATAGCTCATTAAAATGGTAGTTAATGAGTATAAAGGGATCATTATGTGACTCTCCTACATGACGGGTAGGGCTAAATCTGAACTAGTTCAGTAGAAAGTCTTCTAAATAAAGGAGGAAGGAATTTAATAAATGCTACTGGTAGCTCTTTATAAACACAACTATTTAAAGCAATGGATTTGGAAAAAACCCACTCATAGAAGTGCGTTTTGAATAAGTTAATACAGGTTTGTAAGTGTATTTTAGGGCTTTCAGAGGTATTAATATCCTATATAACCTCAGTTACCTTAACATAGCTTGTGATGAATCATCTTTCATTAAAAATATGTGGTGTTTTGCCACTTCTGATAGTTGTGGTTGAAATTTTAAATAAATAAATAAAATCCCTAATTACTTTTTTTTTTAAGATCTCAAGATCTGCAGACATTTTCTGTTTTATACGCCAAAAAAAAGGTGGAACAGTTTCTCCTTGAGGGGATTAATGTTCCCCTAGTATGATTTGTTTGTGGAAGACATAACCGCCTCATACATCCCCCCCCATGCTTTTTACTTAACTGTGGTCATTTTCTGGAGAAAGCTATTAAGGATTTAACCAAACTGAACAATGTGGATTTTGTATCAGTGAGATGAAAAACTTCTTCATCTCAGTAAAAGATTCATGTCTTCCAGACTCTAGAAGGACAAATAAACAAATGAAAGACTTCAGACTCAGGTACACCTAGATCTCAAAGCTCAAGTTCAGTGGACAGGGCTAAGCATTCTGAAACTAAGAAAAATAACATTGAAGGGCTCATTTTGCAGAAGCACAAATATTACAGTATGGTACACAAGCTAGGTAAACAATAGTAAAGGGAGGGTGGAAGCAAATCAAAAATATGAAATACATATTTTTATAAATACATTGTAAACATAGTGGATATACATTTGATTTTGAGAAAGGTGATCCCGCTTTCTGTCATAAATGAGGAAATGATTGCTGTGCCTGGACAGATTTTACTACAGTGGCTCTACCATATCCTCATTTAGGTGGGTTTGTTGCAGGAATTAAGTATGTATTTATAGTAAACCAAATACAGAATTTTTAAGAAGGCATTGCTTAATTTAAAAAAAAGTTTTAATGATATTTGTAGATATTCTTGCTTCCTTTTCTTTTTCAGTTTAGTCCTTATTTTCATCTGGAATTATCAAGTAACCTTGCTGATAGTATCTGTTCCATATTATCTTTCAAGTGTACAGCTGATAACGGATGGAGAAAGTATTCTAAACTGAAATTATGTGTGTGACTTATTGGTGATCATCTACTACGTTCTCAGTAGTCCAGAGTAACTGCTATGTAACAGGAAAAATAAGCCTAGTGGTCCAAGTCATGGAGCCAGAGCCCCATGGGGCTTCAAATTCATAGCAAAGAAGTGTTTCCTGCCACCTCTTGATGCTTGCCAGTCCTTTCCAAGCCCGTTTAGGTTTTGTGAAAATCTCATTGACTCTTTCCCTTCCAGCATGAGCATCTGTCATCTTAAGTGTGACAAGAATACTGTCTTTCAGCCAGGACCTTTTAAACTACATAAACAGATGCTGTAAATCCAGTTGGAATATTTTCAGCGTAATTATTAAATCAATCATCAAAGGGATATTTAAATTCTGAATTATAGAACTGTTGGTGACCTACTGTATCCTGCTGTGACAGAACCAGTTAAATCTAAGTCACGCCTGATAAATGTATGCAAGACCTGCTTGTAAAGGAGGCTTCAGCAGTCTGTTCAGTGATACCCTAGTGATTGTTCTAGGAAGTTTTCCTGATGCCTAACTTGCATCTTCCTGTACTGTTACCTGCCTCTTATTACTTAGCCCTGGTAGATCAGACAAGGCAATTATTCCATTTTTCTTTACAGCTGCCTGTTACCTATATGTCGATATTAGTTTCCTTGTGTCAGCTGCCTTTTCTTCAGGCTTAAGTCACTCATATTCTTTCACTTTCTCTGAACAAGTCGCTAACGTTTTAGTTAATTTTTTCTCTTCTAGACCTCATATTATTCGGATTTGCTTGTCAGGTTTATAGCTTTATCTAACTGCATTGTTTGAACTAATGCAGCAGTCTGCTGAGGTCTTACAATTGCTGCGTGAAATGGCACAGTTGCTTGTTGCCCTCCTGCTCGTGTCACCGTGGGCTGTGCTGCACAGAAAGGCAGCATCATGCCACTGACTCATGCTCAGCTTGTGATTCACTGATCATTTCTGCCTAACTGCTTTTTTCTGTCCTGTGTTTGTGTAGTTGATGAATTCTGTCCAGATGTAGACCATCAGTCTTTCACTTAGGAAATACTGTCAGATTTTTTTTACAGTAATTCTCGATTTGTCTGGATCTTTAAAAAGTCTAATTCTCTTTGACAGAATCTTTGTAGTCTTTCCCAGGTTAGTGTTAAGAACCAGTTTGTGATTCTATAATTCAACTTTCTGGTTAAAATACTGAGTACCATTGGGCCTGGGACAGACCTCATAAAAACCTGTTTAATATACCTTTCTCATTTTTGACAGTTAGATCCTTTAACTAATCAAGGTACAATTTATTATCTTACAGTTGCTTTTGCACCTGCAGGGAAGCTTCAGGATATCTATGTTTTTGTCATATGTTTTTAATGCAGATTGTTTTTTAAACAGAACTTAAGATATGAAAATGATCACTGTCTATTTATTCCAGGCTTATGTAATGGCTGTTAAACAACTGTGTTCTTAAAATTACTTTGTCAGGTTAAGTAACAATTACAAATAAAAGAGCATTGTATAAGTGTCAAGGACTGCTGGGAGGTACGTTGGTTTACATGTTTTATGTTTGTGTGTGTGTGTATGAAAATATATATGATGGGTGCATGTGGATGTATGGGAACATAAATTGGTGACCTTTGCTGCTGACAGGGCTGAGGAAACTGCTGATAAATCATTATTGCATATTCTGAAAGTTGATGCCTGTGAGAATTATTCACCATGTAAATGTTATCTTCATGCATAAGATGCTGGGTTGATACTTGAAAAATTCTGTGGTGCAGATAATTTTTTTGTTTAATTTTTCTTTTTCCATATGGCTTTATAATATTTTCTTCTCAGCCATGCATGCTATGTCCTGTCTCTTGCGTGCCTTTGCCTTGTTTCTTGGACATTGGAAAGAAGGGTAATAAAACACCTTTCAAAAATATGAAAAGTTTTAGCACTTAGAAGTCAATTAAAGATGAGGTCACAAAAGTGACATCAACAGTTCAGGTAATGCAGGAATTCGATAACCAGTAGCCCACGTATTTTGGGGAGCATTATTTTTTTTAATTTTATTTTGGTCTTTGCTTTTCTTGAAAACCTAAATCTCTGATTATTAGAAGTCTTCCTCAAAAAAACCCTGTAAAGGTAAAAACAAACAAACAAATACAAAACACCAAAAAACTGTAAGTAAAATAGATAAAAGGCTAAAATAATTTCGACTGAAGAAAAGAATTGCGTAGAAATACTGTTGTTCAAATTGGTCAGGAAAAGCCAAGCCCATGTAATTGTGCACATATGCTGAGGAGAACACTTTTTTGGTTTCTCAAGCATGAGGCAGCAGAATTTTCATTCATTTGGCATGCTACGCTGAAAACAGAGTCTTCTTTCATTTGACACACTCCCCTGGAAACAAACATGCCAGTGAAGGGATTGTGCCAGTTATCAGAAGCTCACAGGAATACATTGTGCTGGTTTGTATTCATTCTCATTTCATGAATTGCTTTAAAACTTAGCAAGATAAAAAAGCATTAAACCACTTTTTTAGCATTATTTTTAGTTCCTACATGTTTCCCTGCTGTGCTGTTACTCAGTTTAAATCGGCGGAATGTTGTGAGACACATGGTTCGGTTTGCAGCAGAGCAGACCTCTCCTCCTGCCTGGGTATACTCGGAGCATTCATCTGTAGCGAAGTAGCAAATTTGAGTTTAACTCATTTTACATCCTTGAAACAGATGAGTCTTAGAAAGAAGTGCAATGAAAATAAAGGGTGAATTGAACAAAGGTTATGGAGCAAGAAATTTAAGCCAAAACTCAGCTGGCATCTGTTAACTATAAAAGTTCACAGATAATGCTTAGTCTTCTGGGAGACACTTGCTTTTCTTTCCTAGAGTTATATTCTTCAGGATTGCCATCAGGTCCTTCCCACCTCTGGAATTTGCTACAAGGCTATTTCCCTCATAGATGTTTTTCCAAGTGCAAACTTGGCAAACTCAGGTGTACTTCTTCAAACTGCTGTGGTCATGGGAGCTTAAACTAGCACCAGGTTTCAGTTGATGCATGTGAAGCAGATATGGGAGTGGTATTATAGTCAAGTTTGATACCGGTGAAAATTCATTTATTTCCTAGTCTTGTGCTGTTGCTTTTGTTAGAGGAGCAACCATGGTATATATGGGTATACTTGCTTTTATAGCTGTTGCTTTCCCTCCTGGTGCTACTGAGTGTTTTTGTGTGTAGAAACAGCATACAGGTGTGATATTTATTTTTTTATTTAATGTTATCCCCCCCTTATTATTTTTTAAAGGGAAATTACTTTCTGAAAAGGTATTGAGGAACTGGATGCTTGTGATTGTGCACAGAAGATATGAATTGTGACATTGATGGTTATTGGTACTGATAGAAGGTTTTTTTGTTTGTTTCCAAGTCTCTTTTACTACTTAATGTGAAAAAAACCCAGAACAAAACAGGTACGAAGTCTAAAGTGAATGCAAGCCACTGAATTATATCATTTTGGTGGTAAGCTTGCAGAGTCACAATGGCCTTCAGGCAGATTGAAGAGGTGTGTGTCAGCCTCTGCTGGAAGAAAAGTCACAGCTGTGTTTTTTCTGTCCTAAGAGTTCCCAGTTACCTAGAGAAGGGTTGTGGAGCAACAGTGGTTGCTGTACTGTCCCCATAGGAGAATGAGACACTTAGGAGGGATCACACAGTGGTCCTTGGTGTTGCTTAAGGAATGAGGACTGTGGGTATTTGCTTGTTGGCCTACAGTCGTGTGTTTGGTCTCTGAGACTTACAGATGTTAGTTTTCAGAGGACTTCACGGGAAAACAAGAAGGTGGAAAGTGTCAAGCTTGACACAACGTTTAATAGGCAGCTGTAGCTTCTGTCCAGTTATCTGCCCCTGCTTGTTCAGTGCATTTTTGAGGGGCAGTCTGTGCATCCTACAGTTCCAAATCATGGAAGAAAAATACGTGATTTTTAATTTACAAAATTTACTTTTTGGGTGGTTTTTTTCTGTGCCATTCTGCTTCAACTTGCATACCTAATGGCTACCAAAAGGAAAGCAGTGACATATACCCTCCCCCACAGAAATTCTGCACAGAATGTTTTGTTGAGGAAACGGTATACGTTAATTATATGTATATATTGAATTTAAGAAAGCAAGGCTGTGCTAGGCCTCATGCAGGCCTTCCTGCACCGAGGGCTTTACGGCTACGATGTTCACACTCGCAGTGCAGTCAGCTGGCTCACGGCGATTGCTTGCTCCCTGGCTGCAGGAACACACACTGTGGACAATTCTACACTGTTATTTAGCAGCACTGCAATGAAACGGATACCCTGATGTCGTTCTCTCTTCATCCATTAACAAGTGATTGGCCAAACTGCAAGTGAATAGAAATATGATTTCTTGCTGCATACTTAGTCCTCTGGACCACATGCCTTCCCATTGCTAATAAAGATAATGCCACCTATTTGAAGCCATCGGCAGGCATATTTAAAACCTAAGATGAATTGAGCACATTTACTGCGTTAGAAGCAGTTGCTAAATTGTAAGTAACTAAGTCTTCTTGTATAACTGCATTGCACTCAAGGGAACAATTTAGGTTTTGAATTGTATATGTTGGTAAGTGAAAACTATGTAGACATTGATTATTTTTTTTTCCCCTTGACCTAATCACTGTTTGCCTATGGCAATATCTGATATGTTATGTGTTCACCAAGAATTGTCTTGGGACCACAATGAGGCTTTTTTTTTTTAGCTTCATTAGTAATCATGGTTACATTAGGAATAGAAGGCAACGGAGTAATATACTTGCACTATACTACACCAGTGTTTCTATTTATTTTAGAGGTGAAAGTGAACTCTGTAGGTGAGGGCCTGAAGTTGTAGAGACAAAGGAGGAGACCAAGCCTGAGTATTTATGCATTTTCAGCAAGAATTTAACTTTAAGAAAATGGAAGGCCTATTTATAATTTTTATATATATGTTGGGGGGGGATCCTTTCTTTGTTTCTTATTATGTATTTGTAGTCTAATGACAGAACTCTTCTTGATAATACTAGGGAATATGAATAAGTTAACAACAGAAATAGAAGAATGCTTCCTTCCCTTCCCCACCCAGGGAATCTGATGTGTATCGCCCTTTAGACAAAAAATTATGCGAAAAAGTGAAAAAGATTGAACTTCTACCTAGAGGTCATGTAACTAGACACATGGATACTCTGCTTGTTAATATGGTGTTAGCAATTAAAAAATTCCCCCATGAATACTTGCATATTTGCATGCATGAGAGGCCAAAGTGTGGCCTTCTGAAGTATGGACTTGTAGTTTGCATTTCTAAGAACTAATTCTAGCACTAACCATCTTCTCCACCGTTGCCTTGTCTATGTGTGCTTTGCCCAGCTATGCAGCTGCCATCTGAGCAGTTTTTAGTGTAGAGCGTTCATTCTGCGTTCCCTTTTAATGTAAGTGCTTACATCATGCTTTGTTTTTCAAAACACACGTGAGGGAGTATTGCCTTTTTTCCTCCTGAACAGCAGTGACTCTCATACAGGAAAGTGGTCTTAGATACTGCTGGTGGGAGCGTGTGCTCTCTCAGCTTGTGCAAGGTGTTAGCTGGGAACGGGTGTGTAAAGAGATGTTCACCCTTGGAAGTGTGATGGGATAATATTGCTTTGAAATGAGTTCCCAGGAAATGGGGTGATGCTTTTGATGCTCGTATCCACACGAGGGAGACAGTGTGACAGGCTCATCTGCCTTAATTGGTGGCAAAATTTCCCAATCTGAAGCACAGTGTTGGGGAAATCACCAAATGCACTAGCAGTCTGTAACATTACCAGCTCCTTCTGCTATTACGAGATACAACTATACAAATCTTATTTTTCTCTCTTTAGATGAGACTGAGAGATTTCTGAATTGTAAACAAATCTGTCCAACAAGTCTTCTGAGTTTCTTTTCTTTAGAACAAACAAAACCTTAGTGTGTTCATGTCTTCCTCTCTCTAATCTTTGAACTTCTACCCTAATATGTAATATAGTCCGTAGAAAACACTGAGTCTGAACTTAGTGTTTTGTTGTTCAGCCTTTCTGGAAATGTTACTGAAGATCACCAACCGTCAGCCAGCTATAAATGAAAGTCTCTTAGAACAACTGACTTCAGTATGGTAGATGTTTCTTTATTAGTTTCAAAATAATCATTCTTTGTAGCTAATCTAGGGTCATATGGTGCCTAGGAAGTTCTGTAGTGGTGACAGGCTTATCTCAAAAAACAACCACTTTTGTTCAGGGCAGTTGCTGAAACATCCGGAACCTTACCTAGACATCCAGTGTTACCCGTAGTTAGCATTAATTAGCAAAATGGAACATACAACATTTTCCTGTGTTGTGTTTGACGGTATTGTGAGGAATTGGTTACCAGGCAGACTTACTGTCGCTTTAGAAATTTACTTGGACCGGTTTTAATTAAATTATTTACAACAACATCCCATATTAAATCACTTATTGATATTATTGGCCCCCTTTTCAAACTTTTAGGGGTTTAATTACCATTAGCTGATATATTCATAAAGATCACTTCCGTGGTTTAGATAAAACAGTGGCCAGTAAACTATTTACTGATTTTTTTTTTTTTTATTTTCTGCAGTAGTGTTGAAATATTGTATTTTGTTTGAAGACAAGCCCACATTGTTTATGAAGTGTCTGACTGGGTTGGTAGATGAGGGGGGAACAAAACAATAGCTAAATTATTTCTGGCAACTAAGATGAACAATCTGTTTCTGAAAATTTATACATTTTTGTTCTGACTTCTCAAGGTGAACAGCTGCTCAAGGTGAAGCAACATAAATATTTAAGAAACTTTATTCTTTCAGAGTTCATCTAGGATCTCTTGCTTTGCTTAAGCATGAAACGGATAAACTACCTTTTTGTCCTGATCCTTTACACAAATAATCATGCTGCTTCCTAATAAAAGTAAAGTTAAACTTTCAAATATGCATTTATCAGGTTTTTAACTGTTCATTGGGCATGTTCCAAAAACAATACAAAGCACATCTAAATGTATGGTAGGAAAGGAATAAACCGTGGTTTATCTCAAATACATGGTCTGCTGGTACTCATCTGTTGAGGTTATTGTGGTCTCAATTCCTAATTTTAAAAAGACTTATTTACTTTGCATTGTCACATTTATTTTATGTAATTTCATTGAGTCTGCATCTCAATTTAATGTTTCTTTGTGTTTAGAAAATATATTTAGTCACTTCCTCTTCCTTCCCCTTAACCAAAAGCTAGAAATGAACAATGGCAATATGAAACAACTTGGGAGCAGTAATCAAGCTGGCAGCAAGCTGGTACTTAAGCAGAGGAATCCTACTTTGGGGTGCACACACCTTAAAAGTAGCTATTGGAAAATTTTAAAATGAAAAAATGCCTGTGTAGTCTTTTCAGCAGAAATCTTCCTTGTGAGTAATAAAAGCACTTTCCTCTGACAGACAAAGGACTATGGAAACTTTGGTCTTGCATTAGAATATAATACCAGCTTCCTTCGAATATAATTCCAAAGCTGTGTTTTCTCAAATTATGCATTTTATTCCCACTTTATCCTGTTTTTCCTTCCCCTCCTCCAGCCTTTCTGTAATATTTACTCCTCGTCCAAACTTGTATTATTATAGCCTCATGTTATAAAACTGAAAATTTAAAAAATGAAAATAATGATTTGTAATAAAAAGCCTGACAGACTAATTACAGTATTGCATTAATTATTATCTTATTTCAGCTCTGTTCCTCTTGCCGCTAATTCAGATCTGGGTTTTGGTGGTTTATTAATCCCTATTGACACTGTAATTTTGAGAGAGACTATACTGCAGAACATTATATATAAAGTCAAGAAATAAAAATTGTCACATAAACAGTTGATTTCAAAAACGTTGCCTTGGACATGTTAGTAATAGAGTTCAAGTAGTTCTGTTTAAAGGTGATGCTTTGTGGCTCTTCTGGCGAGTGTAACAGCTATGTACTGTGTAACACAACTCTGGAATCCATGTCTTGATGCCTTTTATAGCATGCATGGCAGCCATAAATTCAGAAATTTGTGCTTTTCACAGCTGAGTTGGTACATCGTTGATGCAGTTTACATCTTACATCTTCAATTTTACTTTTTTCTCCCAAAGTACATGCAATTCTTACAACAATTAAGGTACAGATTGATGTCAGTACTACACAGTATAGCTTCAAGACTGCAGTTTGAAGCTACTTCTGAAAAATGCAATTATTTAGATATAGTGAAGCTGAATGGAAGCCCTGTTAGTGGTGAATTACTTGTAAATACTTATCAAGGGAAGAGTTCATAGCAAGTCCTGAGTTTGTGCTGTGGAGGGTGATTGTTGGCTGCGATGTTGTTGGTCCTGAAGATATGCAGATGCAATAATTTTAAGTTTTTCTTTGAATTTTTAAATGGTGCAGAAGGTGCATGGGTTAGTTTTTAAGCAAGACAGCATTTGAAAGCTGTAATGGATGTGTGGTAGTGAAGGAAGCAAAGATGAAAGATGAGTTGGACTGAATGGGTGTTCAGTAATTTAGGCTGCGTTAGTTGCGTGGTTGGGTTGTTGGATGTCTCAAGTTATCCTGCCCTTGGTTGGCAATCTTCACATCTGAATGGAGTCCTGGGAATTCGCTTCTGACAGTTTGCTCTGTTTTCCTTTTTCAGGATGCTTCGTCTGCAGACATCCGAAAAGCATATCGAAAGCTTTCGCTAATTTTACACCCAGACAAGAATAAAGATGAAAATGCAGAAACGCAGTTTAGGCAAGTAAGTGCAACATGTGGCAATGAAAGTTTTAGGGAAAAGAGAATCAGAATTTTTCTTTAATGATGTTGTTTTAGTAATAACAGTGATACACCTTTGATATTACTGAGTTGGACATTGAATTATATTTTTCCTGATGAAGTTAGATTAAGAACCAAGTACACTTATCTGGAATTAACTTCTTGAATAACTCAGAATTAATATTAAAAATAATTTGAACGTAATACTCTTAGGAGAAAAATATGTTTTGCATTTCATATGAAACTTTTTATGAAAAGTCTTTTCAAAAGCAGTAGGAAAAACTTCTGGTCAGTTCTCAATGGAAGTCGTATGTAGGCATGATTTAATGAAAATTTTTGAATCTTTATAGACTGAAACCATGTGACTGCTGTAATTAGCTCTACCTTTAAAATATCCTTCTGATGAATACATACAGGCTTTATCTCCGTAAGATGTTTAGGATAAAAACAAATGATGCCTTTTAAGGTGTAACTGAGACAAGACTCAGTTTGGCAGATGTGAGGAGGGGAAAATAAAATGCCTTTTGTGGGAATTGCTTGTTTGTATATTTAATGATGTTGTATATGAACACGACACTTTCTTTTACTTACTGATTTTGCTTCTTAGTGTTGTAGGGAAAAGTAAAAACTATCAAAGGTCATTGGTTGGCAAATGTAAAATATACTGCTGTTCAGTCTTGATAAACTCAATCCTGAAGTAAACTCTTGTGTGTTTCTTTTGTTTTTCTCTTTTTGTTGTAGTTGGTGGCCATCTATGAGGTTTTAAAGGATGAAGAAAAGAGGCAGAGGTGAGTTAATTTGCACAGCCTCTTAAATAAAGCATTCATGCCAGTGATGTATTGAAGTCTCATTTGACTTAATTGTAACTCTTCAGATGACGACTTTTTGCATAACTTTAAGTTTGGAATTCTTATGTAGCTGTTTGTTTAAAGATTGTATGTGGTTTAAACGGGAAGCTGGTGGTATTTTTGTGTGATATACTGGTTATTCTCCTTTAAAACTAGTATGTGAAAGAACTTCAAAAGCTAGCTGTTAATTTGAGCAGTATTTTTAACGCTTAACAATTATTTCACTTTGAGTTGGGTCAGTTATCATTGCTTATTTTATTAAAGCTGGTTGGAAATACAGGTTACAGAATCAACTGTCAGTTGTATCTCACTATATCAATAAAAAGTTTGTTGCTTGATATTTAGGGATTATTTCCACTGTGTATCATCCTTCAGTATTGTTTTCTGTTGCTTAGTTCATTGTTTTTCTTTCAGATGTATTATCTGTAATACTGTAAACACTGCTATACATAGCATAATTTTTTAATACATGGCATTTGGCCTTGCTGCTTCACAAGCAGGTCCAGCAGTACCTGAAAGGGGTGGGATTAAGAACTGAAAACCTAGGGCTGATCTGCTTTCTGGAAGACCATTTTGAATTTTTTTTTTCCTCTCTGTCTTTTTTTTTTGTTGTTGTTGTTTGTTTGTTTGTTTTACGTGGCGCATTTAAACTAATGATTGTCAGGAAAAGTGGGACGCTGAAAGAGTTTTGCTTTTGGGTTGGATTTTTAGTAAGTCATCTGCTGGTTTACAAATCTTTAAACAGGGCTTCACAGGGCGTTTCTTGAAAGGTTTTTGGCTTTCTAGATATCCGGCAGGAGTCCAGCTTCTAAAGCACAGACTTTTATCTACTTTTTGATAATCATCTCTTGAAGTGTCATGAAAATGTACTTCATAGAAGTACTTTTGGAATTTATATTTTTTAAATTCATTTCACCTCCCACAAAAGAATTTCATTGAATTGCTATTCAAGGACAGTTTTAAAAATAAATTGGTAGTTATGTGGTTTCAGACCACTTGAAAAGTGAGTTATCCCCAAAATTTTCCCACCTTTTTGTTTGTAACATTGTTTACATACACTTTGTGTATGTGCCTCTCTGGAACACCATGAACTTCTAGGAATTTCTTGGAGCTGTAATAGCAGCTTTTTGCATGGAACTGTGATGCAGTAACTTGTACAAATTATATTTTTAAGCCTTGTATACATTACAAATGTAGCTAACCCAACTTGTTTGTGAGAATATTATAAACTAGAGCAGCACAGTGATTACAAATGAGAAGTTAAGAAGTAGGTTGCTCTAGCTTAGATTGATTCATCTCCAACAATTTCTTTTGTACATAGACAGTGCTGTAATTTTTCTTGCAGTGTTGTTGTATGGTTGATATTGCTTCTATAGTTGATTAAATATAAATGTAGTGGATTAAATAGTGTTTACCTTTTTAGAATTTTCTGGAAATAATATTCAGAGTTTAAAAATAACATGTAGAATAGCAGAGCAATATGGTTGCATTGCTTTGTGGAAGCCTTTACTGATCAGATTTATTACATAGTCTAATGACAGACTCTCAGTAGAGCTTGTGAATGGAGGGTGGTCTTTCCTGTATCCTGGAAGTCATTGTTGTAGCATGTCTTCAAAACAGGTCTTAAATGAGTGTGCTACCCCTGTAGTACTGTTTTTGTTGTAAAGTAACTCATGGGTTTCTTGCAACCGTATGGCAAAGGAAAGGGGAGAGTCTTTGCTTTTTAGGATCTTCCTACTTTAGATGTTGATGTTTGGCTATGAATCCTGTGAGGTGATGGACATAGTGGAAGATTGGCTCAAAGTTTACTGTCAAGCCCATGCTCTGGGGAGAAACTGTGCTGCACCCTTTCTCTCTCAGGGCTTATCAAGTCTGTTGCCCTGATTCCAGAGACACATGTCTGTGTCTCCTGGAACAAAACTTTCTGCAATTTAAAAAAAAAAAATTATATATATATATATTTTTTTTTTCTCTTGGCAGTATGGTAGGTTTTATATCTGAAATAACTCAAAGACCTGATGTGGTGAGATGGAGTTCCATTTCTTATAAAATAGTTGGTGGGGAATTCTGGCAGTTTAGGTGGGAATCCTTTCAGAATTAGATACATGAAAGGTTGGTACCTGGGATTACACCACCTAGAGAAGAGTGAGCTGTAGGCTTCTGCTTCTGTACAGTGCAGCCAGACATACCTGCCTCTTACTGTTCATCTTAAAATAGATATAATCCATTGTTGGTCCTGGTGTGTGTACAGAGTGTAACCAGTGAGTGTAGGAATAAGGTCCTGTACTGTATGAGTGGGTGATTAACTCACCTGTAAACAATAAAACTGGGTCTAATTATACCCTTTCTCTATGTCTTGGTGAATGTCAGAGGTGTTAATTGTTTGTGTGCATGTAAAGAAATGGTGGTCTAAAAAGACAGATCTGTTGGCCAGCTATATGCAATTAATGTTCTAAAACCTTTGCATTTTTGTATTTATCAATAAATTTATACTTTGATGGCCAAAGCCCTTCTTAGGACATCATAGATCCTCTACTGACAATTACAATACAGGGCTTTGTAATTAAAATGTGGTTTGGTTTTTTGAGGAAGTTATGTGGTTGCTTGTAAAGTTTGCTGATGCTGCCATGCTATAGTACTTTTCTTTTATGCACTTTGATACATAATCAAAGCATTCTTATATTCTGACATTAAGCATTCATACAGCATTATTTAATGTAGCAGTGTTTAACGTTAAATTAAACATACGTGCAGCAGAATATAACATACTGTGTTTCGTATGCACACTGCAGAACGTGAAATTCTACAGAAAAGTTTCTTTTTAGGATATGTAAAGATAGCTGCATCTCTTGAAATATGCTTTACGTTAGGGCATTTATTCATAAATCAACTAGACAGGGATAAATTTTAGTAGCCTTTGATTATTTTCAGTTTATGAAAAAGTGGATAGTTTTATGGATTTACATTAATTGTAATTGGGCAAAAATCTAAAATTTCTATTGCAATGTTTGTTACCATTTTAAGGAGGATTGTTTTTGGTGGTTTTTGTTGTTTTTTTGTTGGTTTTTTTTAACCTATCAGGCCTATCCTCTGTAACAATGTGGCCTTGATTACGGGAAGCATTTGCAGAGGAATCAAGATTTACTTGTTTAGCGTAAGAAAGGTGTTTATCTTAGTGCTCAGTATAATTAAATATCTGTATTCATAGGTATAAATTGTTCTGGCTGATACTGCACGGGATGTCTTTGACAGCCTGAGGAAGAAAGACCCCCAAAATAAAAAATACCAGGGTAATCTTCCTGTAGTTCAGAATAGATCTCATTAATTCAAGGTATATAAACTATATCAGTTCCCTGAAATTATTTGAAATATGAAATGCAGTGGCTCTCTTAAAGGGAAAAGTAAATGATAATCATGTTAAAGTAGATTATACAGTAAATAGCTACTACAGTTAATAAACTTTTTTTTTCTTGCAATGCAATTGTTTTTGCAAAGAACTCTAAAAACTATTTCATGAAACTTTACAGAAGAATGAAATTTGAATAATCTTGCAATTGGTTACTTTTTTTTTTGGTCTTTATATTTCTGTACTGGTGTGTTGAGTTTTTTTAGCTTGCTGACTGCTACATTTCAGAGACAACTGGCAGGCATACTCATATATCAAAGATTTGCTGCATTCTGTGTACATATGTCTGAAAAAAATACTGCAGATGTATTTTTCCTTTTCAGATTGATTTTTTTTCTCTTTTTTTTTTCCCCTTACATAGAGTTAAGAATTAAAATAGGTTGCAAAAAGAAGAATGCTTTGTAGTTAAATTCTGAATGTAGTTTTTGTTGCACATGGATTAACTAATGATCTTTCATAGTTAATATAGGTTTCTATAAAGAAATCCTTTAGTGAGAAACTTGCTTTTAATTAAACCACATCCTTAATTTGGAAATCAAGATTTAAAAATTATGGGAAGCTTCAGAGTTTCAGTAAGATCATTTTCCAGTTGAAAACCTAAAAATCATTGATATCTTTATTTTTCAAATACAGAGCATAATTACTATTGAAAGCAGTGATTTATCTTTTAACAGTATATATTCTAAAAAGTGGGTTATAATAGAAGCTATCTTCCCTTAAAATGGCCAGTCGTGTGAGCCATAATGCTCATTGATAGTAAAATCAATAGAGCATTGATTCTGAGACTTAATCCTTGGAGACTGTTGTTCAGAACAGCGGACATGGCCTAGTAAATAGAGAGTGCTGTTTAAAGTGTTTAATGCAGGAGATTCTGCTGTCTTAATTTATTTTTTTCTTAACAGATAATTTATAATAGGACGTGGTTGCCAAAATTAGTTTGCAGTCTTGTTTTACATATTGCTGTATTGTTACCGTTAACGTGTATGGGCCTTAGTTAATCGGTAGCCACATTTTCAGTACATCAATTAACAAGCCTTAGCAAATAAGAAAGAGACATGCTTAATAAATTTATAACAGTATTAAAAAAATTCTTTATTGATTCTACAGATATTTCTCTGAAGCTTTCAAAAAAAAGAGTGTTTTTTGTGAAATCTTATTAACCTAATTTGCTTTGAAATTGGTTTTGTTTCTAAAGTATTTTCTGGTATTCTGAGAGTTAATTGTTTTATCAAATGCAGTATTATTTTTTTAAATGCTACGACTTCTGCTTAATTCCTAAACAAAAAGTTAAGTAGAAGCTTTAGTTTTGAACTAACATCCTAAGCAATTTTTCTGAGCAGAGTTTGTGTTAAGGCATCAGTAGTTAATTCCTTCTGACATACTGGGAAAAGAATGAAGTTATTACTTCAGATTTTGCAAAAATGACTATTAATCTTAGTATTCTCAGAATTGTTATGGAAGATAGAATTTTACTTCTGGTAGCATTGAGAACACTGTGGAATCCTGAGTTGTTGTTAAGTCTTTTTCATAGAAATAATGGTGCCAATTTGAACAAATGTTTTATTAGAAGTCAGCTTCTCTGTATATGATGTATTAAAGTGTATATATATATTTTTTTAATTGAAAACCGTTGACTTTTTTTATGCTTAAAAAGATTTTGCTCCTGGACATTTTTTTATTATATTTTTTTTTTTTTAGTACATCTCCAAGGTATCAATTTAATAACTATCAAAGTAGCTAGTGCAGTTGTTGCATTTAAATTGATTTACATGTCAAGACTGGCAGTTTAGCAGCTGCGCTATTATTCCTGGATCGGTCAATTTACTTGAGAAAAACCTACTACTGAGTTCTACTGACCTGCATGACAATATAGGCCCTATTTCTATTCCTGTAATTAGGCCTGCGACTAACTCAGAATATTTTTAATTAAAATATTTTGGTCAATGTGTTGCACCAAATTAGGCCTTTCAGTGCAGATTTAATTCTGGAAATGGTGTGATTAGAATATGTAATGAGTGCTGTTCAATTTAAGATTAACAGGTTGTGCATCTTGAATTTACAGGTTTTTGAGTTTACTGTAGAGATTTTTGTTTGGAGCTTTACTCTGAAAAGTTAACAAATAGAAAAATCTATTTTGTGTGTCCGTGGTTTCTTTATTTTAAAATTAATTGTATACTGTAAATAAAAGACCCCAGACATGCTAAGGTTTTTCAAGATGTTTATGTAAAGAAAAATGGACAAATTATCTTAAAATGGTTTCTGTACAGTCAGTCGTGTTAGTAAAACTAAACAGTTTTAAAATAGATTGATTTTGGAGAGAGTTTTTCAAATAGAAAATCATAATCATCTAGCAGCGTGAACTGTTTTCTAACATCAAAATCAAGCCTTGAAGTTAAATTCATCTGAGACAGAATGAATGTTAAGCCTGGTAGCATTTTTACCTAATGGATGTTGTGCTACCAAAGGACAAAACAAAAGCAAAGATACCTCTCCCCTCCCCCAAACACTTGTGCTTTTAATTTGTAAAAGGAAAAAAGGTTTCTAGTGCTTGAGACTTTTGTTCTTTGCCTATTTAGCAGTTAGTGGTTTGTTAGTTACTTCTATTATGGAGACCTACCCACTGATTGCTAGGCAGGTAGAACACATCTACATTTCTAGGAGTCTGTTATTTCAGAAGTGAATGAACTGGGGGAGGGGAGGGGGTGTTGGAGAAGCAAGCAATTGCCTTGTCTCCCCCCCCCCCCCCTTTTTTTTTTTTTTTTAATTTTCTTCTTTCCTCCTTCCTCCCCTTTGCCCCCACCCCCCCAAAAAACCCCACAAGACAAAGACTAGATCTGTTTCCCCAGCATTTGGTTCTGGATTCTGTTTGTTTCCAGGTGCAGGCCTAGCAGCTGACAAAATGGGGCATTGCTCTGTGGAAAAAAAAAAAATACCCCAACGATCAAAACCAAAGAAACCCCCCACCAAACTTCCCAAAGCCCCCTAAGTTATCTTTTTTTTTTTTTTTGTGTGTGTATTATTCAAGCAGTCTGTGGATTATCATTTGTTTTGTTTTATAATTGGATGGTTTGGCTTATTTCATTTTTAGCTCTCCATGAAAGCCTGTTATATTTGCTACTGTAGGTATGATGATATTCTGCTCAATGGACTGCCCGATTGGCGACAGCCTGTGTACTACTACAGGCGGGTGAGAAAAATGAGCAATGCTGAGCTGGCATTACTCTTGTTCATTATACTCACAGTGGGTCATTATGCTGTGGTTTGGTCAATCTACCTGGAAAAACAACTGGTAAGTATTGGTAATAAATCAGTCTTGCTTCAATTATTAGTATTGAATTTCCTGCAGAAGTTTGCACAGGGATCTTTACCGCTTCCTCTGTTTTGAATTTGGATTTTTCATGCTTCAAAATTATTATATTTAAAACAGTGATAATTATAGCAGGAGATATTCAATGTATCAGAAATAGTAATCTAAGAACTACTTAAATTTTCCAGATTTTGTAGTATATAGCAAGAGATGGGTCATTGGATTTTAACTGGAAGGAAGAAGTGGAATAAAACCTCTTCTATCATCTGTTGATGCAGAATCATATGTTACTGTGGTTGTCTAGAGTTTTCCTAAACATTCTTTAAAAAGAATCAGTTTTTATTAATTTAAGTCATACTTGCTTTCCTCTTGTTCTTTGCTAAATGCTCTTTTCTTTTGGGTTTTTGTTAACAGGATAGGCATTGGTGAGCATTATAAACCCTATTATTTTTTGATCTTTTTTGTCGTACAAGAATCTGTTGCACTTAGACAAGAAAAAAAGCCTAAGCATAACTTGAAAAATATTCATACATTAGCATCTATTTACTTTTTTTTTATTTTCCACTGCATTATTGAAGTTGATGAATGAGAAAGGAGGCAAGTTGAATGCTTTCTCCTCTTAGAAAACTTTGATTGCTATGGAGATACACATGAGTGACAGAACTGGACTTCATGTGTGTTTAAAGACTGGATACCATGGCAACAGTTATTGTTAAGATAGATCATTTTACTTAATCATGTAGGACCCCTAGATACATTTGCATAAATGCTACTCTACTGTTTACCCTTCATAGAGGAGTCCCAGTAACATTTGTGGTTTACATGTTAATGATAACCTGTAACCGTAGTTCTTTCTCCATCAAGGATGAACTGCTTAGCAGAAAAAAGAGGGAGAAGAAGAAAAAAACAGGCAGCAGGAGTACAGATGAAGCCAAACTTGCTGCTCTAGACAAAAATGAAAGGTGGGAAGGAACTCTCTTATTTTCTGCATTCTAAAAACATTTTATCAGCTACTGGTTTAGTTCTATCATTTTCTCCTTGCATCTTTGAAATATTTTATGAGAAAAAGAGCTGTATTTGTAGTGACAGGCATTGCTGATATAAACTGTGCTAGCGTAGATGTGTTTTCAGATTTTGATTTGTAAATAAATGTCTGGTGTTTATTCAGAAGATCGACAATAATTGAAAGATTAAGGCTGAATTAATGACACCAAGTTTATAGAAGGGTATTATTTCCGCAAGGTTTTTTTAGAAGATTTTACAACTTTTTCCATCTTTGAAGATTTTTGCCTTTGATTACAATTAATAAATTTCCATTTATTTAAGCTTTAGTTTATTACTGTACCAAGCAAGGAGTTTTTATGGGGTTTTAATGCTTGTCTGATTTAATACTTTTTATCTGACTAACTTAGAAACAAGTATGTTGGTAAAGGCTTCTAACACCATTGTTTTTTAAGAAACACATAGGGAAATAGTTACTTTCAGGACACTCCAAAAGATACCACCATTTCTTCTATTGATTCATAGAAAGAAATAAAAGGTTTAAACAGTTCACACAGCAGGGGCATGAACTGAATCAATGCAGGATGGAGATCAGAGACCATTCTGCCTGTCGTCTTTCCTGATGACATCAGTGAGTAATGCTCCAGTGAACTGCAAATGACATTAATTTTTATGTATTGTTTTGTTTATGCTACAGTCTTCATATCTGGTTGTCAGCACTTGTGAACACTTGGTTAAGTCTTGAGGTATTTTTGAGTTGTTTTTTTTTTTTTTAACTGAAGTGATTATGTGCCTTCTGAATTTATTTTCTTGGAAGAAAAGCCCTTTCTAAGCAATTAAAATACAGCAGTGATTAGAAGCTAGCTGTTACATATTTTGAATTTAAAATATATCTTTAATGTTATCTAGTTACACATTTTTACAGGAGTTGACGAATGCTAATCATCCTACAGGATAGTGGGAATAAAGATAATCTCTGACTTTGAGATTGTGGAAGTAATGAAAAATTTACCATGTTATTTGATTGCAGAGTACTGGACAAACCACAGTGGCATGATTTACTTCCGTGCAAACTGGGAATATGGTTCTGTCTCACTGTGAAAGCTTTACCTCAGCTATTCCAGGTAACAGTAATGATTTTGAGTTACATTATTTTTTTCTGATGGTGTTACTATGCATAATCAGATGTGCAGCACTTGTTCTTACATATTTTTTATCTCAAGCACATGAGAGAGATATATATATAAAAATTAAATTATTCTTTGGATGCAAATTTAATATTTATGTTTTGATGAACTTATAATATATTTTTAAATTATATTAATGTGCTAGGGAAACTGTGAGCAATTCCTGTTAGGCAAAACAACAGGAATAAGTAATGGGAGAGGGGTGATATATTAACACATCCAATTGGAAATAGCAGTGTCTTAAGTGAAAAATATTTTTATCTTAAATAGGCAAATGCTGTATTTTCATAGCAAATATTGTTGTCATTTAAATTGAGAAATGACTTTTTCTAATTGTGACCTTTTGTTTTGTTTGTTTGTAAACTCGCTAAATAATGATATAAATTGATACCTGAAATTACTAAGGTAGATTAAAAGGTAGGGTTGTAACTTATAAACATAAATGTGTCAGACTTCTCCATAGTTGTATTTTTTTAATCTAATACTATAAACTGTAAAATTTAGCTGATATTCAGCCAGTGTAAGTATTGTCAGGTCAGTTATCAGAGTAAGTTTTTTAATATCGCATGTTCTTTCTTTTCATTTCCCTTCAATACACCCATTAGTTTTTAATACCCTTGTATTAAGGATTGGGGAATGCAAGGTGGATTTTACTTTTGTTTACAGAAACATTCAGTAAGAATTCTGAAGTATAAATGGCACCAATATTCAGTTTGTCTGTATTCAAGCAGGAAAAAGCATGTAATTCATAATTCCTGATCTGATCAAAAGGCTTGTAAAAGTTATAAATGCAATAAAGTCTATTATTTCAGCATCCATTTTTATAGCCTTTAATTTTTCCTACAAAAAGATACAAAAGTTAACATAGCTTCATCTTTTATAAGTTTAGTCAGTGGCTAGTTTATTAAAGAAAACTTTTTGCAAGTTTTTAAAGCAAATATGATGATGCTTAATTAAATCAACTGTTCTGTCCAAATTAAGCTTTGAGGTGGTTCTGATGAAAAAATTTGGCAATTGCTGTTGCTGCATTTTTTTGAAACTTTATTTGTAATTATAGTACTTTCCCTTTTTGCCTTCATTGCAAAATATTAAAAATATTACAAACTATAGTAAGATTCATGAAGAATTTTATATTAGGACTCTTTATAATCTTTCTAAGCTGTAATTTTCTCATTTTTAGAACTTCAAGGTAGTCTGTTAAGAAGTCAGTATAACAGGTTTCAGACTTGCTGTTCAAAAAGCAGCTCCTATTTCTGCCAGAACAGGCTGAAAATATAAATACAACAAAAGTGATATTTTGCACTCTTGTTGACATCTAACCAATACCTCTTGCTGTGCATTTAAAATCTATTAATTTAATGGTAACGGGGAAAAAAAAAGCTATACAATAACTCATGGAAAATTGTAGACCAGCCAGCAGGGTTTTGGTGGCAGGGGAAGCATGATGTAGAGGAATTCAGAGCAGGAAGGCTTTGGAGCAAGGAGGAAGTGAAGAGAGGAGGTTTTCGAGTGAATTGCTCCATGTGTAAATTACACTACTGCTTATCTCCAAGGTTTATTTGGTTGTTGTTTAAGATGATCTGCCAATTATGTAAGTACTTACAGTTTATTGAATTGTAAATCTTCAATATTAAGAATATTCAGTACTTCAGGTAACTGAAATAAATTCCTGTTGCTTATTAGATAATACTTAAAGATTACATCTTCTGAAGAGCGTAAGTGCAGCAGTGACCTCACATTGGAGATATTTTCTGAAATGACTGTGCAAAAGATACCTTGTATGTTGTAGCTAGCTGGACAGAGAGACCTCTGGGCTCTTTTTGAGTTGTATTTAGGGTTTTAGCAAATTCTACCTTAATTGCAATTACCAATATATAGCAAAAAAAGCAGCTGTACTTAAATGATTATATCTTAATGTACAGAGATCCTGTTTTGATCCTGCTTTACTTATCAATAATATACTAATATAGGCTTGAGATTTCAGAGTATTTCAGGCTTTTAGTAAAAGTCTAATCACTAGGGCAGCTTATCTAAAAGATAAGACTCCTGCAGATACTGGGTTACATGTGCAAATTATTCAACAAGATGTTACAGTGGCTGACAAAGATGACTGCTACAGATTTTTGTTGTTTATTGAGTTAATATAAATAATTTCTTCAGTCATTTAAGAGCCAATAAATTATTTTCAAAGTTGGCTGTCATTCACCTACAATTAATACAATTGTAGATTAACTTGTAAAAATGCATCCATATTTAAATGAACCCCATTTGGGACAGAAAAGGGTAAGAGTTAGCAATACTTTAATTAAATGTTGCTTCTGCCACCAAGATTTTTTTCAAAGCTTGGTCATTAAAGTTGTCGATCTGCCTCCTCAACCTAAAGAAACAGCCACCTGCTTGTGTACATGAGTTCTTCCTCAAAGGGAACTTTATTAAAAAAACAACCAAAGAAAACAGCACAAAACAAAACCAACAGAAAAAAAAAATTCAACAAAAAATACAAGGAGAACTCAATTTAAACTTTTTTCCAGTCTTTGTACTGATTCCTTTTACCTAGCATCCGTCTCTCCCCCCATTAGTTAATGTGAATATTCTACTTACAACAGCTCTGTCTGAGGATTCAGGTTGCTGAGCTTCTGCCCATGCCTGGCTCTCATTTATTGAATTGAATGTCTTTCTCCTACTTCCCCTCCTCCCTCAAAATGTCAGATTTCAGAAGGAAGCACTTAAAATAATTAAGGTGGGTCTTTACTGAAGAAAAATGCTTTGTTTGCATGCCCTTGTGATGGCCTATGCCATTTTATCGTAGTCTGCATTTTATGACAAGAAACTGTAAGAAAAGTGGGTGAGAGGTGGATGAAAGAAACTAAAAAAAAATTGTGTGGTTTTTTTTAAACTGTTGACAATTGTATTTTAATGAGAGACTACATAGGTTTTTGTATCCACACATTTAGTTCAGTTAAATTTGGGGGTGAAAACAGCATCTTTAAGCTTGTTTGAAGACGTGGAGGGAAAAGAACACACAAAATGTATCATAAATCAAATCTCTCTGGTGTGAAGGAAACATTAAGTGCAGTGTAAATTACATTGACTATTACCAAGTTTAATTCTTATAATGTAGGCTCAAGAAAAAGATAGAAGAATGCAAATTGTTTCTAAGGTCATTTATAATCTTTCAAGGGAATAACCTGGAAAAAGGCTATATATTTAAAAAAGAATAAATAGAAGAAGAAAAAAAACTCCGTTAAAGTGCTTAGTGGAACTGAAAATTGTTCTGACAAAGAAATAAACCAGCTAAATTTAGCATGCAAGAGTTTCACTTCAAATGGTGAATGTAATACAGAAGAGACAGTTGTGTTAAGTATACATTTCTTTTGTGGGAGAATAGGCATATGTAAATTGCAGTTTATTCCCAAACCAGCTGACTAGAGTTTTTATCCTTTGGATATGCAGACATACAATTTAAGACAAGTAGTCTTAAAAATGTTGTTAATTATTCTTCATAAAACACTTCCTTTGAAAAACTGAAGACAGAAGTGTCTGTTAGTGTTCCTGTCAATTGCTTTCCCTCCACCTTGATGTGTTGAAGCTTAGCAATGAATGTCTTTATTTTTACATCAACTTCATTAATGCCAATCAGCACCAGGAAATATTTTTTATTAGTTAAAATATGAGCCTGCTGTTGTCCTGAGTGTAATGAAGCAGAAAGCATTTTTATTTGCTTCAGACAGAATGAATTCTTGTTAAGAAAACAAGGTTTCCTTTTATCTTCTCTCTGTAATAGTGTAGGTGTAGTGCATACACCCTAGCAGTGAACTGTTTGGAAGAATTTCTGGTAGCTCACCAATAATGAGAAGGCAGTTCAGGCTCAGTACATAGTTACACTGGGTATAACCTAGTGAGATTATTAACAGAGCCTTCAATTGCTGTTGGAACTTTTGTTTATAAAGACCCTTGTGTAGCATGAAATGTTTTTTTTTTTTTAAAAAAGGCCAGTAATTTATTTTTATGTGGACTACCAGACGGTAATTACTGTAGCTGATTTAGTAGCCTGGACTAGATTCAAACTAGTGACCCAGAGGTGTTTAATTTCTTGGCATTTTGTCCTCAGGTTTTCTTTTAATCCACAATTACATTTCAACACCTGTTTAGAGATGGTTTAGCTTTGCCCTTAAACGGATTGGCGGTGTGTCATTAAACTCAAGAGGCTTTGTCAGCAGGGCATCTCCTTTGGCAAAGTTAGCTTTAAGCAAGATTTGATTAGGTCAGCAAACATTTATGTGGGTTGCTTTTGTCTTCACGTATGACTTTATGTAAAGTCATCATGTGAGATAAAAATAAAATTTATTGCCTTTAATAATGTATGCCTTAGAAAAAGAGATTTTTTTTTTAAGGGATTTATTCAAGTCAGTAAAGTTAAATAACTCCTTAATTCCCAGCTTTACAGGGTTTTGACGTGTTCCAACTTCTGTACAGCAACAATGTTGATATAAGTTGTGGGGAGTGAGCAATTGCAGGATGTGTGGCACGAGTGATTGCCAATTTGCTCTGTTTCTTGCTATTTCGCAGCTGTTGGGAGAACCAAAGTAGGGATGAAGCTCTTGACCCTGAGGTCAATTAGAAGCTTAGAAGCAGGTCAGAGGAGAGTGGATGGTAAAACAAGTGTTCTGGGTGTATGCAAGTGAGCAAAAATAATTTGTGTTTAACAGGGTACTCTCTGAGGCTCTGGAGACAACATGTGCTTTGCTACATAGTAAAAGCTGTAAGTAAATGTGAGACACTAAAAATTTTACCTTTAATTGCTTGCTGTTCTCTGACAACTAGTTTTGTTCTGCTCCTTCAAATGACTCTACTGTATGTCTGCATATCCCACAGACGTTAGAGGAGCATAGCTCCAACAGAATAGCTCATGTGTACGAGGCGATAGTGTCTCTCCATCAGTGGTACTGTTCTGTTGCAGTATGAGGCTCTGAATGGGTCCTGGGGGAGGCCTTGCAGCACTGGCCTCAGTTCCCTCTTCTGGGTGGCTCTTTTCACTGCAGTAGGTATGGAATATGCAGCAGATAATGTAGTAGCACGGCCTGCTGCTGGTCTCCCTGTGCATCCAAGGCTTGGGAACCACCCTTCAACTGCCCAAAGGCTTTACACAGCTGAAGAGCCTGGCCACACCTGGTATTATTCCAAGGTCAAAGCAAAATTTTCTGTTTCTAAAGGCGGAAGTAATGCAATTCCTATTTGTGCACTAGTTTGCCTTTGAGTAAATACGTAAAAATGCCAAAGAGAAATATAAATCATAATGTTTTGCTTTAAAAAATATTCGTACCCTAACACATTGATATTACTAGTTTATAAAGCCATCAAAAGAGTGGGTTTGCTGTGGTACAATGCCTGTTTATTAATTGCATGGAAATAGCACATTGAAGGTTGAATGTTGCTATAATTTAATTTGACAAATTATACAAGAACACTGTACTCAAAAAAGAGAAAAAATGAATTCAGGAACTTAATACAGATATTTCTCCAAGTCTGTATATTGATTTGGTGAGAATTCAAAGAAAACTATTTCAATATGCTGATTTTAAGTAAAGTTTACAGTTAACTCTAAATTCCAAGGGGATACATTTTGTTTGTATCAATCCCTCACCCAGAGAAATGAAATGTGAAGTTGATTCTATCACAAAATCTATAGATTCACACCTGGCCAATGCAGCAAGTTGTTTCCAGTGCTCACCTTTTCTCCTCTCTAGTCTTTCTGAGGTAGACCAGAAAGCCAGGAAGATTAACTGGAGAGAAAAAGAAACCCTCAAAGCAACCACGCGAACAAAAACGTCATCACCCTCCCCAAAAGTCAAGGAGATGCTGGACTGACTGAGTCTTAGTCAGAACTGAATTTTTTTTAGTTCCCGAATTAGTACTTTAAATCAACAGATACAGTATTTATTAAAAACCAACAAACAAAACAAAAAACAAAACCCACAAAAAAAACCCCTATCCAAACAGACAAAACCCACACAAACAAAGGAGGGGGAAAAAACCCATACCAACTTAAAAGTTCAGTACCAATAATTTTTGTACTTCTCTGTAACTTCAAGTGCAGCTTTGTCTCTTTTTTTTTTTTTTGTCACAAGATGGTACTGATATAAAAAACTGAAATACAAGAATTTTTCAGTATTCTCATTTGTAGTTAAAACATTGAAAATATGTGCAGTGTCTCTCCGTTCTATTTTTCTTCAACAGTTTTTGAAATTTTGGTTAAATATGAGGCTACTCACAGGAACTCTCTATACATGGCAGTAGGAATATAATTTGGAAATACTAGTAGCAGAATCTTACATTTCAAATACACTTTTTTATTTTCTCTGTTCCTTTTTGGAAAGTGTGTATTTGAAATAATAGTATAATAAACCAGCCTATATTAGCGCTCTTCATTATTCTTCTTGCTTAACTACATGTATTAGTACTGCTTTGTGTTGATGTTCTTTTTTGAAAACTACTCACTTATACAAATGAGAACAAAATGTTTGTGGTGTAGGTTGAGTTGGAGCTTTTAGTTAAAACAGTTCCAAGCTTTCTATGTATGTCTCTCTTTCCTCTGTCCTTTCTACACCCAGAAGGACAAAAATGTAGCTTTTATTATGTTTGTTACCTATTGTAGGTGAAGTATACATCAGGTATAAAATTTTGATGATGTGCATATATTGAGCTGTTTGGGGAAGGATCCTCCAGTAGAAGAATCGTTACAGAATCTTGGGGAAGGAGCATTAGATTGGAAGAGTTTGTATCTATATTGCCAATCTTCTTAGGGCCATAAAATTTTTGTAATGAGACAAAATAACTGCTTAAATTTATCACTTCAGAAAAGTAAATAATCTGGATGAAAATCTATTTTAAAATACTCTTAAAACCAGAAGTGAATATGCTTGAAAATGGATATTCATGTTTAGACCGATACTGTTGAAAACTAATGAGAATAAATTAACATGTGCTCGTTTGAAGAAAACTCCTGCTTTAACATAAAGAACTTCCTTTTTTTAAAACTATTTTGAAGTGTGTTTTCTTTTTGACTTATGTGGCCTAATGCTTGTATAGTTTGACTGTGGCTAAAATCATCCTCAGGTATGTCTTTTAATTTCTCTTTACAACCTGTAGAGCCATTTCTTCTGCTTTTGCAGGAAGGATTTGATTTTCAAATCTTCAAAATCCATTTTGGTTAAATTTTTTTTTTGTCTTTTTTTAAAAATTTGTTTAATATGTAGACATTTTTTTTGTGTGCTTAAAAATGTGCAGTCTCTCCTTTTTTTTTTTGTGATTATGATATCAACCAAAATAAACTGTGATGAATAAGATAAAAGGCGAATGTTGCCTTTTTTACATGCATATTACTCTGGTTGCAGTGATAATCCGTTTTATATCTATAAAGCAACAGTAAATTTCATTTACGTCCTTCTGACTAGTTTTCTTTGTTGTTCAGCTACTGTGTCTCATTTTCATCTGAGCCACATTTCCAATTGTTCCATGATTGACATGCTGGAGAGATTGACAGTTACCCCCTAGTGCCTGCTGTCTGGAGATCCCACAAGCAATAATGGATTTTTACACCAGAATTTAGCATCAAATATTGGCTTTCAGTGTCAAATGGGTTAAATTTAAATGCCTCTTAATTGTAGCCATTTTCAAATCATAGCCTTAAACAAAAGCATTTTTTGGATATCAGTATGTCTGAGTCCTGTGTACGCCACGCAACCCAAATGTCTCAGACTTACAGAGGAAGTTCACCAGTTTTCTGGAGAGTACAAGGAAAGTTTCCATATGTTGTAGGGAATTCATATTTCTGTTAAACTGAAAGGAGAATCAATGCTGATTCTAATTTTGTAATTGTCACGGTTTAGGGTCAGGGCAGCCCCTTAGACCTATAACAGATGCTCTCTGTTAACCCCCCTCCCTCCCCAGAGGGGAAGAGAAAGGGAATAAGGGAGAGAGACTCAGCGATTAGAAAAGGAAACTAGAACAGCTTTCATGGAAAGGAAATTAATAATTACAAAAATGGAATATATACAAATATATACACAACCAGTATGGAACCCAACCCCCTGATGGTAATTCCATCACCGTCACCACTGATGCTGTGGAGGCACCGGGGCAGTCCCAGCCTGGGCCCCGCAGCAGACGGGAGCTGTGCTCAGGAGCTGGATTCTGGTACCGGGTTCAGGAACACACAGATCGGATCGAAGGCAGAATGGACAGAGTCCTCCTTGGATTCTCCAAGGAAGGAACTGAAAGAGGACCCGAGCCAAGCCAAGCAAAGCTGGCAAAGCAGTCCATGAGGGGAGAGAAGAGCCCAGAGACCCTTCGGGTCCCTCAGCTCTAGACCAAATATGGCGTATATGGGATGGAATCCCTCGTTGGTCAGTTTAGAGTCACCCGTCCTGTCTGCTCCTCCCTGAAGGTGCAGCCTTTCCCTTTCTGCACCCCCCAGTGTGGTACACAGGACCCAGCAGTGGCCTTGGTCTGCACACCAATCCTTGGTAGTAACTCTAAACATGAGGAGTTATCACTGCTAGAAGCAGGCACTGTCTGTGAAAACAGGCTGCTGACTTCAGAAAGTGCAGTTAGTTAGAAGGACTGAGCTGAAAAGTAAAATTACTGAACAGAATTAGTCCTGTTTTCACTCAAACCAGGACAGTAATTCAATGTTCTAACATAGAAACTGAATATGTTTCCTCTAAGTCTTCAGATCTGCTGTTAATGGTTATCCTCCTGTACCCACACACGTTTTTTTTTTAGCCCCAATTCTACTAAAACTACTACAACCCTCCTCTTCTCATTTCCAAAACCAAAACTGTAAGCATGTGAGATGCTCTCATCTGTTACATTCCAGCAGACAAAATTTATGTAAACCCCTTAAAATTTCTTCTGTGCGCAGTGATCTCCTGCATAAACCTGGCAGAGAAATTTCTCTTCCCATGTCCAGATGCAAAGAGCAAAGAAGAGGTATTTTGGAAGGAAGGAGGTGAAACCTTACTGATCTTTTGTGGGAATTTGTCATAGTTGTTCATCAGGTGTGCTGACTTGTTTTCATGCAGTGTCTCCAGAATATTAGGAGGTTCTGCTCACAGCTGGATCATGATTCTGCCCTGTGTTTTCTTACCTTCCTCAGGGATCTTTGAAGGGGTAGATGCCAGTCTAGTGCAAAGAACGACAGTTGTGCTGTAGTATCTTTGCAGAAACCAGTGGGTTTCGATTACTTCTACCATTAAAGGCAGCAATTACAACTGCTTAACTCTGATTTTTATTTTCAGAATTTATTAAGATGTCTTATTTAATTTTTAATGAAACCAGATTTTGTTCAAATTTATGGAATTAGAGCTGAATTTATAAAAATATTTACTGGAGCTTTACAATACATTCTACATTAAAATTTCAATCACCCTTTATATGTAAACGTGATGTTAATCTAATAACAAGAATAAAATTATTTTTGGTTATAAAGAACTAAAATTAGGTTTATCTAATACTATAAATTTTATTTAATACAGTAGATGTTCTGCATGCTTGGAAATGATAAATAAAAATTTGTCTTTCAGCATTTCTATTAGAGATTCATTGTTTTTGAATAAATATAGAAATCTCTTAAACTGCCAGGTGAGAGTAAGGAAACTCTTCATACCTCTTACTTCAGCAATTTGTTTGTTCATGTGGGAAAGCTTTCAACACAAATTGCTAATTACTAATTCACCAGATTTTTTGAAATTTATACCTTATTGTGACATTAGTGACAGGACTTCTAGTTTTATGTTTAAATTTACCAAATTTACCAAATAGATTCCAGATTAGAATGTATTCCATGTAGAATTCTATGTATGTAGAATGTATGGAGAAAAA
>JANVCC010000048.1:8807263-9010772 GCA_025345505.1 Todiramphus chloris collaris
GCCTCTTAGAAAGCTGTCAGTAGTGATCAGAAATGTTTTTCTAACCCTTTTGCTTTTCAGGTTGTCAATGAGCATCGCATTTTATAATACCAACACTGTTACATTTGAACCTTTCTTACACAAGCATTTTATATTCTAAACAAATACTTTCTATGGTGAAAATTGCTGTATCTCAAGGAAACAAATGTATCTTAAATTTGTTTTTTGAGGTTAATTGAGAACTTAAAACAGAGCCATTGCAATAACTTGTTTGTATAAGGATGCTAATACCATTGCAACATTTTCTTAAAGGATGCCAGACAATTATATATAGAATATAAAGAAACAAAAATGAAGGCGAAAGAAGATGCCCTGGCTAAGGCCGAACTTGAAACACTTCAGAGTGAGTTTTTACCACTGTCTTAATAAACAAAGATGTAATATGATGTACCTACTACACAACATGTATATGCACAAACCTTTTTATAATCTTCTAAAATACCTACTTTATCTATTTCTGTACTGCTGTTAAATAAGCTTTTAATTTTGTGACTAATTTTGCAGTAGGCTGCTGGTTTGTTCCTATAGAAGCATAAAACTCAGGTGATAGTTATTGTAGCAACAACAGCAGACTTTGCTAGAAAAGCTGCTTTACAGAAGGGGGAAATCTCAAATGTATATAGATCTCAAAGTATACATTTTCAGAAGTGACCTCTTGTGTTCTGAGCATTCTTGTATTCTCTGTAAATATTAAAAAAAATAATAATTTTTTGAGCATATTGAGTTTTGTAATAGAAATTGAATATAATTTCTATTTCTGAAAGCATGGATGCAGACTTTGGAGGTGCATTCATGCTATTGGTGAAATAAATGCCTTAAAGTCTCTATACTCCTACAAAAGACCAGAAAAGGCAATTAGCTTTTCCCTTAATAAAGTATTTGGAATAATTTTAGGTGACTTTTTCTTTTCTTCTTTCAGTTACTTGCTTTTGATAATATTAAACCTACCCTCTTCTGAAGACACTTTCAAAAGTTTTTCTATATTTTTTTTTTTTTGTCTGTGGGTCTATATGCGTGCTTGCTTTATTTACTGTACTTCAGTTCATGGCTTTAAATGCCTTTATTCTGGCAAGTGCATTGAGTCGCCCTATAATAACTTAATAACTCTGAGAATGTATAACCTTTTAGTCACTTGAATATAAATAATACAGGTGTATTTTATAAAAAAGCTAAATTTTGTAAAATCAGCAGAGATCCAGTGATAATTCACAGCTTATCTGTAGCTGAATCTTATTTTGAGAAAATGGATAACATTCAGCACCTCAGTGAGCATTGTGGGCCCAGGCCAAATGTAGCAAAATAATGCATTTGATGCTTGTTAGGAAGTCCTGCCTTATGTTTGAGATACCTACTGCAAGGTGGGCCCATAAAGGGTCTAGACCGAGATTATTAAAAGCTGGTTAAATTGGCAGATAGTAGTAACATATTGCTGTTCAAAATAGCTGGCATATATTCTTCACTGTGAACTACTGTTTTAAAAGGACTAGTCTGTGAAAACAGAAGTGCAAGCTTAAGTACATATGGAATTGTTCAGTATTTCTCCTCTGCCAGGTGTCATGTGAGAGTAGGTTTTTGGGTTGTGAGTGGTTGGTTTGTTTATTTGGTGGTGTATCTGTTTTGTTTTGTTCAGTTTGTTTGGTTTTGTTTGTTTGTTTTTGTTGGCTTCTGTTGTTTGTTTTCCCTCCAATAGCAGTGCCCGCACACAAGAGGTGCAGGTTGGGTGCACCTCTCACAGAAGCGCCACCCTGACTTGTGTCATGGTGCTGGGTGTGACACGGTATGTGACCTAGGGGACTCAATGTAGCTCGGGTGAGTAGAGGCCAGTCTCTGGTTGGCATCTTGCCCTCCCTTGGTAGGCTTGCTGGCAGAGAGCAAGGGGAAGGATTGAGTGGCACCGCTTGAAATTGGCAGAGTTTGAAATTTGGCATGGAAGTAATCTGGAATTAATGCTGGGCACCAGAATGACTTCTCAGTTACCTTTTTTTTTAAAGAAGTAAGACTCCCAAGAGAAGAACAAGAGATGCATTTATGTTACTGTAGGAAAAAAAGAAGGATATGTTTTTTTCCTGAAGCTTGCATGCAAAGCATCTGTTAAATTATTTCATTATATTGTTCTGTGTTGTCAATTCATCAGTATGATGGAAAGCTTGTACATCACCAAATGTGCGTTTTGTTGGCCCTCATTCTTCTTAGAGACCATCCATGGAATGCAAGTTCATAATAACAATTCCATCTACCTAATTGAGTAAATGTGTCTCATGCAGGTTAGCAATAGCTAGTTTATAGTCCCTGTTTTTTCATTACTAATTACTAGTTTACCCCCATGTCTATCTTCTTTCTCACTGAAATTGTGCGTTATTCTGTAGGCAGTTTGAACTAAAACCAGGGAAGGGTACCTGAGGAGAAAAATACAATCTGCAGAGTAGGAAAGAGAGGCCAGTATTGAGATGCCATTAAAGTGCTATATTTGTCAAGGAGTGTGAAAAAGTAATTTCTTGGTAAGTCAATATTATTGCATAATTTTGATTTATTTTTCTATCACTTTTGCAGTGTTTCTTACCACTTCTTAGTCTATTTAACTGTCACTACTACCTTAATAAAATATAGCAACTTTACAACTTCACCTTACAAAAATATAGCAACTTGCAATACAGACCTTATGTTTCTAGGAAATGTGATTTTGTATGGAATTACAGATAACTGGATGTAACAGAAATGGTTTGCCTTACTTTTTCTGTTGCCCTTTCCACAGTTGAACACCAGCACACAATATTTAATTTAAAATGAAAGTGTTTTAAATTAATAAACTTTCTTTTGACTTCTCCCTATCCTGTAGTGTCACACATGTATAATCCCTGTATCAGGGAATGATTCTGTAACAGTAGATAGCCCTGTTCTTCCTAGTCATGGAATCTAAAGTATGTATTAACTGCACTCAGTAGTCATTAAACTGAGGAGACCTAGGCATACATTGTTAGGACAGATGACTCTGCCTGTTTTTAAACTTAAATTGCAAGGTTTGAATAGTTACCAAGACAAATTCTAGCAGCTCCACTGGTGATCTTCTTGCATGGTGTACTTCTTTCAACCATGTCCATTTGTGGAGAAAATACATCTGTTTTTATTTCTTTATACTTAGCCTTGGTATTTCTCTTACTTTCTGTTCGTGTTTTCCCTTGCCTTCAATCTGAAGACTTAAATTCATTTTTAAGATACACCTTTTTAAAGAAATAGCACCTGCTAGATACTGCAGGTGAACTCTTCACTGACATCCCAGTTACCAAATAGATTTACACGGTAAATCTAGAATTCTTGTTGTAATGTAGAAGGCATCTGGAACAATCCATGGAAAGAAACTAGTTTATTTCTAGTTATAAACCATGTTAAATAGTACTTAGGCTTTTTTTTTCCTTGTTTTTTCATCCCTCTCCCATCACTCAAGCTTTAACTGAAACACAAAGCTCTGCAGCCTGTGGCTGCATGGCTGTCCTTCCTCTATTGGGGCTTTATGAAAGTGTCTGTAAGGGTATTTGTATCTCTGTATAGGGCTCTATAGTAAGACATACCTTCTCTGAGTGCCTGCTATGAAAAATCCAGAGTGGTAGTGAAACCTTTAATAAATTTGATTAAACTTGGTTAGGCTTGGTGGTTCTTCCTTTCCAAACAGCTTAGAATATAGCAAGATGCTTGAGAAGCTTCTTGTATTGTTTCATGAAATTTTGGGATAGAAGGCATCACTAGATCATTTAGTATAATGTGTTTATTTCAGACCCTTAGAGGCAATAATCGGTGAATTCTTATGAATTGCCTTGTTTTATGCAAGTTCCAGTATTGATCAGAAAACTTGGAGATGCCTTCCACTCTTCATTGTTTGTTCAGACAAAATTTTACTGCTATATAGTTTTATCTTAATTTCAGTATGGATTTCTGTAGCTTTGGCTTTCAGTTGTTCATGATTGGTATTTTTCTGTGTTTAAAATGTTTCATTTATCTGCAGGTTTCCTTTATATAAAGCATTTCTTTAGCCCTTCATTTCTGTGAATGTTCTATAATCTATTTAGCTTTCCAATGTAGTTGTAAGTATGAGACCCTGAGTTTGTATGTATTGTTCTGTTTGTCATCTTCTGATTATAAAATCACACTTCTTCTATTATTACTGTTTTGCTTACAGAATCACGGATTACCTTAGTTCCCATTGCTCTGATAGCTCATTTCAGATCACTTGTCCATCAGAACTGCCAAGTTCTTACATCAGAGGTTCCTTGCACACACTCCCTCATAAGTACAGATACGGCATGCGGTCCTTAACTGTGTCATTACCAAAAATACTTATGATGTTGCCTGGTTCCAGACTACCAGCCAGTCCATATTCCTCCTCCTTCCTGTATTTCCCTCTTCACTGTAAACCTTTTTTACCAAATCTATGTAATCTAGCACTATACTGAAGGTGACTTTATGCTTGCTTCCAAATAATTGACAAATACCTTGGATAATTGTGTTTGATATTAATCCCTGCCAAAATGCAATGTTCACATGCCTGCTCAGTAATGATTTGCTGACAAGCAGGTTCAGGGAAAATTAATTCATATAATGCATGCTTTTTTGGTTGGCATGAGTGTGAATGTTCTGATCACTTAATTGTTACCTCTGAAGCCTAATTATGGCAAACTAAGTATCATTCATTTCACTGACTGTTTTGGCAGGCCTGCTGAAAGGATTTGGAACTTGCAAGCTTGTGTGCTTTTTCCAATTGTTTCAACTAGGCTGTATGATGCCTCTCCCTGAACTTCCTTCAGATTTTATGGAGAATACTCCACTAATATACAGTGTTAATGAGGCTCATTTGAAAGAGGCGTATGTATTTCATTATATGTTTGCTGGAAGGCAAATTAGGTGTCAAATACTGGAGATTTCTAACCATTTCATATTATAGGGATGAGGTATTTTGGGATAATAGGAAGTTTTGGGAAGCATAGGTACTGGGAGAAAAAGGTGGAAAGCATCAAACCTTACAGCTTCTGAGAAGTTTTTTTGTAGTTGAGAATGCGTTCATCACCGAGCATGTTTCTGGTCAGTTTATTAAAAAATAAACTAAGCCTTTAGGTCTCGGTACAGCAGACATGTATATCTGTCTCTTATTTGTGATGTGTTCGTATTATCCTGTTGACTTTATTATGAGCACAGAAATGTATATGTTTTAAACATAGGGGTGCTTACTCCATATTTGCATTAATATTAAATAGAGCTTGCTCCATGTTTTTTCAATAGGCTGTCAAAACTTTAGTTCATTTTTCTACAGACTTTTGATTCTATTGTATTCTGACTGTGTTGCTGTACACGCAAGTGAATTTTTCTCTATCATGCTTGACACAAATTTTAATGCTGTAAAGGCTTTGGTTGTCTTGCATAGTTACATACATAAGTGAACAATGTTGAAAGCAAAGGAGCTCTCAGTGCAGTATCTCAATGAATGGCCAAAAAGATGTTTGTCTGCCTCTGTGTGTAGTCATATTTCTTGCTTATCAATGCATGATGTGCTAGTCAGTCTGTCCATTTTCTCTGTGTTTTTTTTTCCCCCCCAAGACATCACTGTCTTCTCTGACCATCTTTTTGTTCATGCTTAAAGTTAAAGCTTAGAAACCTTGCAGAGAGAGGGAGCTCCAGCTTGATGTGTCATGCTTTATTTGCAGAAGTTTAGTGCTTGGTTTTGTTCAGTTTTGTTTCTTGCTATATAAAGTGGTCATTTTTTCCATTAAAAAATTTCTGAATTTTTTACCTTTACATGAGCTGTCAAGTACAATCAATGTATACTTTTCTGAAAACTTTAAAATACCTCTGATACTATGGAAAAATCACCACTGTTTTCTAACATGGCACTTGATCCAAAATGCTAGCTGATAACTTGTCTTTTAAAAATGACAGTTGATATATCTTAAAGTAAATAACCATTAGCAAGATGCTATTAATGCTGCCACTGATGAAATTCATGTGGTAACAAGGTGGAAGGGGAAACAAGGAAGGTATCTGATTATGTGTGAGTAATTCATCAAACTTCAGATCCCTCCTGGTTCATGGCACCATAAACTAGTAAAATGTTTAGGCAGTATGGGGGGCCTTCAGAAACTTGAAGTACTCTACTTTCAAGAGAGTTAAACGTGTATTATCTTTTAAAGGGATCCCAGTGATGGGTGTGTTGATATGCTTTTCAAATATATGGGACAAATTATCTCTCTTTTTTTTAAGTTGTTAAGTACACAGTCAGATTTAGTATTCTGGTAAAGAACTAGATAGTTCTAAAGGTGGAAAATACTCACAGAAAACTAGTGTCCTTGCAGTATGAATTCATAAATGACAAAACAAAATTCCTTCTGTTACCGAAGGACTAGAACTTTGTAGAAGTCAATTCTGATCATTTTACATTGGAATGGTAGATTTCAAGCAACTTCCGTAGTGCTTACAATCTTGGATTATCCATTTACTTTCTGCTGTTGTCTGTTGTTTGTTTCTGTGTTTTGGGTTTTGTTTGGTTGGTTTTGTTTTGTTGTTTTTAATTCTATTTCATAAACTAGAAAGCTACTAAACTCTCATTTGGCAATTAAAATACATAATATTCCCAGAAAACAGTATTAAGCGTGAGTTATTAATTTACCCTGTTGAGCTCAAAGTCAGGCTCTGGTTTTGCCAGGACTGTTTCTCTCCATTGCATTTAGTTCCATGAGCACAGGTAACTGGACATAGTTAAGGTCTGCTGGATATTGGTGCCCACACAGGGTGTAGTGGCCTCATTGGGTCTCCAGTGGACAGTCTTTTTCTGTATGTTTTCCCTGGCTTTCAGTTAGGTTTATATAGACAACAATATTTGAAACTGAAGGAGAAAAATGCATTTTAAAAGCCTATTCCATTATATTGGATGACCACAAAGTTTAAACCCAGCACAATTAGAAGATCCCATGAAGTATTAGGGTAACGCTTGTGTGTCAGAACTGAATCTCAGCTGCAGTTGTCACTGCTGTCAGCACCATCAAACAAATACTTGCTTTAGGTGTGGGGGTGGCAGTGGCGGCATCAGCTTGCTGTCTGTCAAGCCATAGCAGATGCAGGATTCAGCTGTCTAGGCATCGTCTACTATTTGGAAAACCCGATCCTTATTCTGTTCAGGGGAAAGAGTTGGGTCATGTTGGAAGTGGCTTTTGGGCTGCTGGTTGAATTGCTGATAATGAAAAGATAGCATGAAAAAGAGATTTTCTTCCTGTGTGCTGTGGACTTCTGTTGTTTGGGTGAAGTATTTTCAGTGAACTATTTTGCTTTCTCCATCTTCCCCTAAAGAACAGTGCTTGGCTGCCTTAAGTTGAGGCTTCGTAGTGTATATCACTACTTCTGAACGTAACTACTGAACTTCCCTTATCTGAAATACTTGATGATGTTACTCTTAAACCATTTTTCTGTGCTTTCCTATTCTAAAAATTGGCTTTTGAAAATTGTGAGGTGAAACTGTTCACAATGGGTTATTGGGAGCCCTGTGTCAAAGGTGCTGTGACTTCAGTTCTATTTTTATTTTGTTTTTGTTTTTTTAAAATTTAATTCAGTATGATAACCATTGTGGTATGTAAGGGATATGCTGAACTTCTTGTATACTCACAGGAGGCAGTAGGTACAAGGGTTTTTAATTCTGGTTGAGTGCTTGTTTGAGGTTGTACAGCCATCTTCTCCAGGTGGACTTTCTTGTTGCTCTGGTAGTCAAGCGAACAGCAGCGTGTCCTATCTATGTTAGGTGTTCCTCTCTCACTTAACTACCTGAACAAAGCCTGGGTACTGTCTTTGGTACCTCATTTTAAAGTGAGGTGCAGTATTTTCTGGAAATACTGTTACCGATTTACTTCTCGAACTACACAGAGTCTAGATGACCTATATGCAGGCTAGAGTCTTCATCCTTAAATGTTGGTTAGATGCATTCAGGCTTTAACTGCTTGCATATTTCAAGAGGGAAAATTAGCAAAGAGTAACTGATGGGGTGCAAGATGCAGGAATGTCCAACTGTCTTGGTGTCTCCACCACTCGGTAATGGCAAGAGAACACACACAGTGTCATCCGTACTTCGCAGGATTGAAATACAGTCATGGAAATTGCCATTTCAGGTAACTTCCTAGAGTATTTTTGCCAGTGTATGTGTTTGCAGTAAATAGCAGGTGAAGCCATTGTTATGTATTCTTGCAAATCTTAACTTTGACTCCAGAAGTTATTACATATGGCAACTTTGGAGAAAAATGAGGTAACGGCTAATAGGTGATTTGATTATCAAAGTTACCTTTTGAAATAGACAAAAAGAATTTCGCAGCAATATTGTTTTCATAGCATCTTGAACAATAAGAGAGAGGCTGGTTAATACTTGTGGGTTTTCTTTTAGCTTAGTTTCATTTTTTTGGAGGGAGTGTATGTAATTTCATTGTGCTTACTATGCATACCTGTAGAAGGATGCTAACAAAATTACAAATAGAAGCTTTTACTTAATATTTAATTTGCTTGTAGTGTCAAATTACTCTCAATAAAGTTAGAGATTTGCCCCCAACCCAAGTCTCCAAACAACATATATTTTAAAGTTTACAAGGTCATTGGTAATTCTGTTAACTTCCAAAATCTGTATGAATTTCCTGTTCTTTGTGAACTTCTGAAAGGTGCCATGAAAATTCACTTCCATTTATTTCTTTTCTTCAATACTCAGTTCCTAGGAGTTTGTCAAGTCCGCAGAGTCTTTTCGCTGTGGTATTCCTGCACATAACACTGTTACGTAAAGGAATTTTGCATCAGAATCAGTAGGGAACAGGCCTTCTGTCCTCTACCAGAATTTTTTTTTGAGACTTTAATGAAAAACAGGCATTTCTCCTGTTGTCAGAAAAGTATTGGGGCATAACTGTAAAGGCAGATAAGCCCATCTAATGGCCCACTGCTGCTGAGAAGTGTGGTTCTCCTTTCCCTTGCTCACCACCTTCAGATGACTTCAAATTTTTCTTTTCTTTTGAGTGTAAAGGAGTAATTTTCAACTGGACTAGTGAATTGGTTTGCTAAGTGGCTGTATGACTGTTGAAGCACAAATAGAAGAGAGAAGCACATAAGCACACAGTGGAGAGTGGAAAGGTAGAGACAGAGTAGAACTTTCCTCTTTCAGTCGCCAGCCGTTCGATCAGCTTTTTCAATTTAGTAGCATCAGTAGAGCATCCAGTTACTGTGAATACAGCGTATTTTTTAAAACAATGAGGAAAAAGCAGGAGTCCTTCATGGCATATCTGAGGTTTCTGAATGCTTTCTGAGTGTTCAAGCTTCTTTTTTTGATCCTCGTCCTCTTCCCTTTCCTAAAGTTCTGGCCATTTTCAATCAATCTTAAATCCTTCTTTTGAGATCATCTTACATAGTGGATATGTTTTCGGTTGCTGGGATTAGGTGGTGGTTGTTTTTGTCCCTCCTTCGTGTCTCTTAAGTTTGCTGCTCCCATTTAATACCGTTTAAAGGACAGAAAGAGCAGAAAACAGTGATCAGTTTGAGAAATGAGGTCCAATATTTAACTCTTCCTAAATGTGTAAGTGCTAGAGAGAGCTACTTGTAGTTTCAGAAATCTGAGAACAGAGAAGCTATCTATTGACTTGGAAGCTTTTATTCAGTACAGCTGACCATAAAGTAATAAAATATTTTCTAAACCTGACCTTTCTCCCATTGCCAGTTTCTTTGTTGCCAGCTGGACTTCTGAAATCTTTTAACAGCTCCCTATATTTTGCCTGTACTAATCTTAATTGCCAGGTGCTGTAGCAGTGACAAAAGCTAACTGATTTTGAGGGGCTCTTCATTTGGTCCTTAAAGGCGTAGTTCAGAGAGAATGGCTAAGTGGGTGCATTGCTGTGTACTTTGCATAAAAATAAAATTATTACGCAAAACTCTGAATTCCTTTTAACAAAGAAATTGCAGGCCCTTTCTCAGTGGAAATTTTAATATAGCATTAGGAGTTGAGGAGCTAAGCCTGCTTCGGAATTACACTTCTCTGTGGTGTTAGTAGCTTTACTCTTTTTTTCTTGTTTTTTACTTTTGTATAGAGGAGAAAAAGCCTAAAGTCAAGAAACCCAAACCAGAATTCCCTGTATACCCAGTTTTGGAGTTAAATGCATATATACCATCGTATGATCATGGAGCTTCAATTGAAGAGATTGAGGAACAGATGGATGATTGGTTGGGAGGCGGGAACAAAACACAAAAAAAGAAGGTAAGTTCAAAATCTTTCATGTTGATATGTATTTTAAATGTTGATGCATTTGCTTACCTCGTAATAAAATAAAATATTGTATGTTTATCACATGCAGTGGTATTCATATACCACTGAAGTCTAGAGAAATAATAGTTGTCAGGTAGAGACCTAATGGAAAAGATTATATTGAGGTTCAGTGTAATTTGTGTAATGATACTGGAAATGTTGTTATAACAGGATGACATTTATTAAAATATATGAAAGCTGTCAATGGTTCCTAATATAAATACTATTCTTGTTCACTAAAAAGTGGTAAAACTTAATACTGTCATTTTATGAAGCTTGGTTCTTTCTCTTAATTCAGTTGATAACACTTTTGCTTGTAAGAAGATATTCTTCTCTATTAAAAAAAAAAAAAAAAGGAGCAAAGAAAGAAGAAACCTTCACTTCTTAGTATCTAGGTGTAGTATCTTTTGATTATGAACTGCTTATGTACTTTTTGCATTTCATCTCACTTATGGAAAATCCAAACAATTCAACTTAGGCCTATTGTTAGGAAGCTTTCTACTTAGCAATAAACGTTCTTAGTGGCAGTTAGTATAATTATCTTCTGGTAAATGTTGTTAAAATGTACTGGCTTGAAAATGTGTGGTTTTCATCTTGGAATGGAGATATGTGGGTGACAGAAGAAATGTGATAATTTGGTCTCCTGACTTGAGAATATGCTGTGCTTGGAGGACTGAGATGAGAACAGTGTGCTTGGAGTCAGGGCAACACATCAAAATAGCGAAAAGTTCCTGCTTTCATTTCTTTGATTCCTCTACACTGCAGATTTGCTTACTCATTGGTTGTTTTCAAGTCTGTGAAAAACACTGCCTCCTGTGTTTATTTAGCTAGACCTAAAATTTTTACTAATTTGCATCTTGCATAATCTGTTTAATCATCTGCCACCATTGGATTCCTAAGCTTCATGACTTCCTAGATGTCAGTTTTGCTGTTACTTTTATCTTTCTGTATTGTTTAGTACATCTATATTAAGTTTACTTTTATATTTCTGTAACAAATCCACTCTGAAAATGTGCTTAGCTTTTGACTTCTATGTAGGGGATTGACACTCTGAATCTTTTAACATGGAGCGTATTTTCATGCACTTAGAGAAAGTAAGAACTCAGGTTCTTAATTCTATAGACGAGTTGCCGGTCAGTTAAGAGCATATGTACATTCATTACATCATTTACCCTAATTCAAGAAGCACCTATGGCTTGAATTCCTGTTAGTTGCATCTCTGTGAGCCAGTTTTGCTTCCCAGGCTGTCTGGGTAAAGTGTTTGACCTGAACAAACTGATGAGGCATGTTTCCTTTCCTTGATGGCTGCTATGTTACCACAATGCAACATTGACATTAATACAGTGTTGGAGAGAAACAGCTTCACAAACTGTACAAAGAAATGGAGACTATATGTTACTGGCTCTAGGAGCTTGTAGAAGCCGTTTGTATGTCATCTGTGTCATATATATGATTTGTAATAAGCTCGCTGGGAAAATGGTTGTAGCACAAATGAATTGTTCCTAACTGTCAATTGACACACTTTCTGTTTTAGAAAGATGTATTTTTGTCCACTGCACATAGATGTGAACTGGGACACCATCCCTCTTCTGCCTTCCTTTCCTGCTTCTTGCATGGGCATGCAATAAAGTGGGATGTTAACATTCACCACTCAGTTCTGCTTGTCTTGGGAAAAAAATAACTCTTTCATAAATCATTTTACTAGCAGACTTTTTCTTGGGATTGTCATGTGTCACTCATGAGAACACTTGTTAGCTTTATTTTTTTTTCCTTTTCTTTCATGATAGCTCAGGGATGTGGCCGATGTACAGCAAACCAGGCTAGACCAGTTACCTGTGGGGAAAGATCAAAGCAGTTTGATCTGTATGTTACTATGTCTTCCATGCAGAAATAAGGAAGTGGCGTTACTGTCCCTGATGTTGGGATCCTGAGTGTAGATGATTACAGTTCTTGTCCTATGGTTCGTGAACTGCTTTGCACTGTTGACTTTGGTACTTCAGGGGGTGCCTGGAATCTACAGACTGGTGTTTTGGAAGTGCTGTACCATACAGAGTGCCCAGTTTAATAAAAATGTAGATTATGTTTTGTTGTTAGGTTGAAGTCAGTCCTTGTGATGATTTTACTCTTTATTTTTTTTAATATGTGATAATATTTGAATGTATTGGAGTCTTAGACCAGAAGAGGGAAGCTGTTGAGGAATAACTGAATACATTGTTTTTCCAGTTCATTCCAGACTGTTTTCAGTAAAATGATAATAATTTATCATTACATACTACCTTTCATAAATTTAGGGAGAAAGAAATACTGCATTTAATTTGCAAATTAAGATTTGGGAACACATGCAGGGAGAGATGCATAACTAGAGCATGTTACCTAAACCGTTTATGAAACCTTTCTTTGACTGTCTGTCCTGTTCTTAAATTCCATCTGTTGAAAGCTGTGTGCAGGCTCAGTTGAGAGTATGGAAATGAAGAAATGAGACTCAAGGGCTTTTTCTGTATAGGAAATCATATACTTACCTAGCACTAAATTGCATATTCATATAGGAATGTTTACACTGCTTATGGAAACTGCATGTGACTACGAAGCTGAGAGGAATTACTAAGAGATTGTACTAAACATACTAAAAGGTTACTCATGCTGGTAACAAACCTCTTCACATACTTGGAGTTTATTTCTAGAATTATCTTTGTCACTGACTGTACTTCCAGATTAGATCTTCTTTCAGGGTGTTAAGGGGAGATAAGTAGCTTAGTTTACTTGGCTCGAGCCTCTGTTTTGGTTTGTTTAGGTTTTTTATTGGTTTGGTTTGGTTTTCCTTTATCTGTCACCAGAAATTGACTGGAAGAAGTGTTCTGTGGGTGCTTGTTAGGAATTAAGGGAAATTAAGAGGGAATGTTACCATAGGCTTCCTTCTAGGTTGTGGTTTTTTGTGGCCTGCCTGTATTGTTAAGACACTATTACATTACTTTGTAGCCATTTAACCTTTTACTTTCCTGTTGGGCAGCCTATTATGTGGAGCTGGAAATAAAAAGAGCAACTTATTAGCAGACATTTTATTACATCTGATCTTGTTCTGTTTTTTTTCTGCAAATATTCATGGACGAATATATGTATTTACTCTTTCTGGCATCGTTTTATTGATGAATCATTGCCAAGAAATTTCTCTTCCAAGAGGATTTTTTTCATTCTTTGTCCTAGTTTGATTTTTACGTGATTTGTAACACACGTCGTTTTCATGAGAGTTCATGGTTAATGTGAATAATGTTGTTGTTGCATGAAAATCTTGGCCCTTGAGAAATCAATGGGAGATTTATCATTGCCTTCAGTGGGACCAGGATTATAATTCCTTTTGGTTTACAGATTCCTGATCTTCTCCCAATGGAATCTCCTCTTCGTTCCGTATCATCAGTTGACTAATTCATGTCTAAAGAGAGTTCCAAGTTCTACCTCAGAGAGGTGGATACTTTTGACCTTTTGATATTTGCTTGCTCTGTAAAGGGGAGATAAAGGTGGAGAAAGACAGTGCCTGATCCCTTCCAGGTGGACCAGATGTATGGCTAGAAAATCATGTTTCTCATTATTTTTATTTTTTCATGTTGCATATGGCACTTCTTGGCATTTGGGTGTTTTTGACATTGCAGAAGCACCTGGCTTGATTTTACTGAAGCAGGAGTAGTAAAAACTATTTTTGTGCACAAAGTTGGGAAGCTTAGGTAACATGCATCTCCTGTATTTGCTGCACTTTACTACTCACCCTTAATTAAAGATTATTAAAGATACCCTGCAACAGAAGTATATATAAACGTTGGTTTTGCACCATTTATTGGTAGATGCTGGAAACACATCTTGTACTGAGCTTTTTTCTGGTTAAAATGCCGTTAGTGATTTTTATTTTTCTCAGCCTGGGCCATCAGAGCACCGTGTTTCATAGATAGGTTATTGATAACCCAGTGAGCTTTTTAATAATGAAGGTTTTATGTGAAAGTTGGCTGTGGAACAATAACATAAAATAACTTAAACGCATAAAGAAGCTCTGTCTGCTTTATAACATTAAAAGGCAAAATTCTATACAAGTGCTAAATTATTATTTTGTTAGTTTAAAAAGTATAGTTTTGACAATTAAATTTTAATCATCTTATAATCTTGCACATTTCATAATTGCCAGCTAGCCTGCCACCTGCTCTCCTATGCCTCAAATCTTCCCACATCTGTGCTGCTTTGAAATCTGAGTATGCTTTTTCTTTAGTAGCAAATGACATGGTGCTTGTTCTAATCAGACATCGTATGACAGATTACCTGAATACAGTTTCCAGGCTTTTAAAAAATGTTAATTCCATAAGCAAGCAGTTTGTATCTTAGCAGGATTAAGGTGCTGTGTAAACCAGATGTTGTAATAAATTGATCTTCAACAGGAAGGGTTATTTTGTTTTAGTGTGCTACCTGAGGTCATCTGCTTTTCAAATAAGTTAATTTTCTAAGCAGTGAAACAAACATGGTATCTGAAAGTTGTGTCTGTATTCTAAACTTCTTATATTCCTGGAACAGGTACAAGTAAGCAGCTAGCAGTCTGAGATTGCTCATGGTGTCCTGCTAGTGTGCCTCAACCCTGACCCCGAGGGATTGCTATAGGGCGAGAATGTAAATCACTCTCTGTGCCCATTGAATTTAAGGGGCTATATTGAGACTGCCAGCAGCCATACCTGTTAGTGTCAGTTATGAAGCTATTTACTAGGAGCTAATCTAAGCTCATAATACATTTTAGCCTAAGCTCCAAACTCTCATCAAATGGTGATGACTTGGAGTCACTATTGATCTGGACCATATTGAATTTAGTAACCTTAAGGTGAAAATCTCAGTATTCTATTACAAAACTCTTAAGCAGTGTAGTGTCACTGAAAAAGGTGCTTCATTTAAAAAAAAGTGCCCCAAAATCTCTGAGAGTGGTGCTGAAAATGCTGTCAGAAGACTGCAGGCTTTCCTGTAGTTTATTATGCTTTGTGTTACTGCAAATTTCTCAGACTCTGCCTCAGAAGAATGTTTTTTGTGGTTTCAAATAACTCTACAGTTTCATGTCCTATAGGTGAATCCTACAGTTACCATATTTATGTTGGAGCTATTGGTGTTACTGAAAAAGCTACTTTGTCCTATACACATACCTTTTAAAAACAGGTGATGAAGACTGCCTATACTTACACCATACTTAACAGCCACTGCTTTTGTTGTTTTTGTGGCTAATCTTTTTGTTTCTTTCTGTGACTGTTGAAGCAGAGCAGCCTGTTTCTAGCAAATCACTGTATTTAGCATCTTTCTAGCCAGTTAAAGTGGTTTTAAAATTTTGTTTACAAACAATAGATTTATGTACACTTTGAATGGTCTTTCACTAAATACAGACAATAATCTTTTCATCCTCCTGTTTCAAATATTTAAGCCTCTACGGACTTTTCTTTGGACTTGAATAGATTTGAGGAGAGAATAAATGTGATGGGTTTTTTTTTGTTTTGTTTTTTTATTTTTTAAATATTATTTTTAATTACTGAGTTTTCCTTGGAGAGGATGACACATCTTTAAATCTAGAATAAGACATCTCTGCTTTTGAGCTGTGAATATCAAATCATTAGGGTCAGAAATCTAATTTCATCTGTAGTATTAAACATGCGATGTTTTTAATCGTCAGTTTTTCTTAGGGAAGAATAAAGTTCTAGGAGGATGATGATACATTCTTCAACTAGCATATCGAGCTGGTGTTTTTAGTGTTATGGCAGATACATGGCAAATAACTAATTGTATTTGTAAGCACAAAGTGAGGAAAATAACGTCTCCTAGTGATGGATTCGGAGAAAAGGGACAAATGGCAGAATTAGTAAACATTGAAACAAGAAGTAAGAAGTTCAGCCTAAATAGGTCAGGGGTATATAAAGACTGAAAAAAACACTTCCTGAACAACTGCTATATAAGAATGTGGAATTTATATTTCCTTTTCTGACTTTATCTCTTTGACCTGTTAGTTAGGTTGGATATAATTAGCAAAGCATAGGAAACCTTATTTATTCTTGTATTTATAGAAAGTAATGATGTATCTATAGAATATGTAGGTCAGTAATATTCTACTCTCAAATGTACCGTGCTTAGGCTGGCTAGAACTAGTTTGGGTGGAGGGGTGTGGTAATCTATGCAAGTAGGAAAGTCATGCAGTGAGCCTTTTAGGAGAATATTAAAGAGCATCTAAATGATATAGAGAAATAATTTGATATGACAGTCAGGAACTTTATTTATTTAAACTGTATGTTTCACAGCGTAACCAAAATACAGTCTAGATTTCAAGGGAACCAAACAGCCAAAATATATATTTCCCTAAGGACATTTCCTAATGATAGTAACTATGTTATATAAACACATAATAGTGAAAAATAAAAAAGGTCTGTTCATATTAAAGCGACATAGCTGATATTTGCTTGATATTTCCTGATTTTGACAGAGTTTTTAAACTGTCTAATTAAATATAGTAACAGGTTTTCGTCTTGTACAGACAAGAAGGATAATGCACTGATTTTGACACCATGCTATAGATGCTGAGGTGTCAAATTCTAGCTTTCAGTAGTTTTCAACCAAATCTGTATTGCAGAAGTGAGTGATTGATGTGGCTTGCTGCCATAATACAGTCTGACTAGTTTTACATGTGTATTCTCCATGCGTACTCCCCGGTTTTTTGAGCCTGGCTGTTGAAACCTACCCAACAGCTGTGGTTAGTTGTGTGAAGTTTTAATCTGTGTGGACAAACACACAGGGTTTTAAAAATGCAGCTCTGTGTCTGCACTGGGCAGCACTGTAACTTCTGTTTAGACACCTGCCTGGGTCCCATACTAGGGCTTTATAGAGTCTGTTACATTAACTTTTATAACTCATGTTGGAGTTTCTAATTTCCCTTAGGTTTCAAGTCCTGTTTCATTTCTGAGATTGACACAGTAGTTATCTATCGCAGAAAGACACAGTAGTTGACGTAAGAGAAACCTCATACCTACCTGGGAGGAGAAACAGGAACTTGGTGTTTCCCAGTCAACCATTGAAAATCTGACTTTTGTCCTTGGGACACTCTCTCCTATCCTGAAGCTGATATCCATTTTACATAAATTTGCAAGAATTAGTCTTCACTGCTCTGGTTTTATCTTCTTCTCAGCCTGGGAAAGATGTAGAAAACATCTGGTGGGACTGCTCCAATTTATCCCAGTTGAGGTCAAGAGGTGGTGGAAATCCTGATTTTATTGGCAGTGCTGTTTCCCTGTCACCTCCCAAAACAAAATCACTCCTGTCTCAACTACAAAAGGAAGAGTGGAGAAGCAGAAAGAAGAGACACTATAGTTGCACCTGTAAAGGGTAGAAGCTGGAGGAAGGTGTGAAAGATGGTTCATCACTGTGACCTTCCCCTGCTTTCTCCTGCCCATCCTACAGAAGGGAGGAGGAACAGTCCAGCTTTGACACAGTGTATCCTCAGAATTTTGCCAATAAATGAGAGGCAAGGATGATGAATATCCTTGCAGTGGGTTTTTCACAGAATCCACATCTTAGGGATCAGAAAGAATTGGCAGTTTGTGGCACCAGCTTCTGTAGCACAGTTCACTACAGCTCTTTTCAACTTCTCAGTGTAATTTGAAAAGTGCAGACAGTTGCAAAATACTTTCCATGATATGAGTGTAGCTATCTTTAAATTGGAGAATGAAGTTAGCTTCAGATAAATCTAGTTCTAATCTGTAAGTGTATAAATATTGATCCTTCTGTATCCAATTTTTCAGACAAACCAATTAAAGTATGGTTAGGTTCAACCATGGCACCTTCTTTCATGGTGTACAGTGCTCCTTTTTGTCCTGATGCTGTGACTGTAGTGGGGTGTGGTGAAATTTATTTATAGAAATTGCCCAGAAATTATAATTAAGGTAAACTCCAGCAACTAAAAATAAAACTGAACAACGTGAGAGATGTTTTGACTTGTTTTCCTAGTAAAGATAAAAATGTAATCCTGCCTTGCCAAGAAATAATTTAATAGTACTGATATAAGCATCTTGCCACTTAAGAATTTTCAGAGAATCTCAACCTAGTTATTAGCCAATTTCTGTATAGTTTTTGACAGTGTTGAAAATACCCCTCTTATTCTTCAAGCCCTCGGTTCAGCACACCTGAGTACCTCTCACTGGAGCAGGGTAAGTGTGTGAGGAGGAAGGAACAGCAGAGAGAGCATGTGACAAACCAACTGCAACCCCCCTTCCCCCTGCACCACTTGGGGGTAGGAAGCAGAGAATTCAGGAGTGAAGTTAAGCCCAGGAAGAAGGGAGGGATGGTGGAAACATGTTTTTACAATACCATTTTTATTTCTTACTATCCTCCTCTGATTTGATGGGTAATAAATGAAATGAATTTTCCCCCAGTAGAGTCTGTTTTGCCTGGGACAGCAGTTGGTGAGTGATCTCTCCCTGTCCTTATCTCAGCCCATGAACCTTGTTTTATATTTTCTCTTCTCTGTTCAGCTGAGGAGGGGAGTGACAGAGTGGCTTTGGTGGTCACCTGGCATCTAGCCAGGATTAGCCCACCACAGAAGTACACCTAAAATACTTAAATTGGGATGTAAATTGTTTAGCCTGATCCATTCTTTATAAATGCTACTGGATAATGTATTACCCAAACCTGAAAGGAGGAGAGCACTGTTAATTATGGCACAGGATGAGAAATGGTACATTGCAGTTGAGGTTTGTTTGCCACATTGGTGATGGCACTTCCCCAACTTTCCAAAAGACAGAACTTCTTAAATATGGTGACTGTCCTTGAGATTTAAATTGTGAAGGAGTGGAGGTTCTCCCATCATTGGCAATTGAGTACTGCTCTGTGGAAGGAAATTTGCTGCTTTGCTGCAGCCCTTGGACTTTGACACAGTAAGCATGCATTTACAGTATGCATATACCTACAAAAGCAGGTTTGATGTGTTGTATTGCATCACACTTTCTCACATAGGTCTCTGTAGGGAACGTCAGCATTCTGACCATCCAAAGTTACTCCTGCTGGCATCCTCTTTGTAATTGTGAGATAAACTGTGTGCCTGGATTTGTTACTTTGTTAAAACACACACACTCACAGGAACCCAGAAAACATAATATGTCAATTTGTGTGATTTACTGGGTGGTACTTGTAATTCACATGGGAAATCTGGATTGCAGCAGCTCTATAAAGAAAATAATGTCAACGCGTAGTCTAGGCAGTAAGTTAGTACCTTCTAGTGTGTGTGCATTTGGGTTTTTTAAGTACGCTGGTCTTGACTGGATATCTGCCAGTATCAGCAGTATTTTGCTGCCTTGGGCTTTTTATTTATTATCCTTGTTTGGAAGACTTGCCCAGTAAAGAGAAATTGAGTGCAGGAAGGACAAGACTCACATTAATGGTATGTCTTCAAATGGTCAGAAATTTGGGGAAGGAAAAGCTGTGCATATGAAAAAAGCAAAGGCTGGCTTTGATTTTTAATTAGCCCAGACTTTGTAGTTGTATTTGGGAATTTGACAGGCACATTTGACATTTATATGTTAAGCAGCTTAAGTACTGTTGTTCTTATTTTTAATTACACGTATAATTAATAACATGATAATTAATGATTTTGCAATTTGGAGATCTTTTTGGAAGTGCTGTTGCCTGAGGTTGCTGTCACAGATCTCTGTTTCATGAATTCATGAAAATTTCTCAGATTCCACCCCCCCTTTGTTGATACATAACAACTTCAAATACTGAAAAGTGGAACTGAAAATTTAGTTGAGTATGACCCATGTTTTAGGCCATTTTCCAGGTAGCCCATTTAGTGTCCTAAATGCCTATTGTTTCTGATTCTTGCAGGCATTCTGGTAGGACAGTAGAATTGTTTTTTGGAGTTTTTTCCTTTTTTTTTTTCTTTCTGTCTTTCTTTTTCCCTTCTTCATTGCCAAAATTCACAGCTGCCTTGAGCACGTTAAAACATCTGTTGGGTTGTAGGCTAGATACCGTTCTCTATTTTTGTTCTCTGCCAAAGAGAACTTGCATATTGAAAACAAATGTCTTAAATTTTGGTATTCTGCTTAGCAGAATTTTATCATCTTTGGACATCTTCTCTTTTTGGTGAAGGGTGTTGGATTATTCCTTTGGGTTTTAGTGTACTGATAGACCTAACTTGATGAGCCATGCTTAGTACAGAAGAAATATTCAAATACTGCTGGTGGAGATAATGACTCTGTGATTATGCAGTATGTTTGTGCATTTTGGGGATGCAGAGTGCTTCCTGCATTCAAGTTAAAAATTAAGAGATCAGAATATCCAGACTGTTTTAGGGAGTAACTGATTACTAGCGGAGAAAGATAGCGTTGCCAGGGAAAGAATTTTGTTGCATTTGATGTGGAAGGAAGAATGTTATTTAGACATTTTCTGTGGCATTGAAGTACTTCTGATGGAGACAGTTGAAGCTGTATTACAAAGGAAGGCAAAGGGGAAAAAACCAACGTGATTTTGGGTAAGCTATTTAAGGTTAATGAAGGCAAGAGAAACAAGTTCCCAGCAACAGACTAAGGTAAAAAATGAAAGTTATTGAGGTAAGATCTCTATATGGTAAAGTGTGCCAGGAAGCAAGACAGAAAAGCTGGACAACGGACAGAAGAGACAGAAGATGACATCACTGCAGAGCAGCCAGCAGGATGAACTGTATGGGAATATCTTGTTCATTATGACACAGTCTGAGATTGGGGATGGTTTAGTGTATTGAAAAAATTTAATACCATATGTTAATGTTTTAAAAACACTCGAAACATGCCACGCTATACTGAAGTGAATTAAAGAGTATACAGCCAAATATGTAACAGCCCAATGTTGTTAAATATTTGACATTTGCTTGGTCTGCTTAGTAATTCACGAGACGAATAATAATCTTGCAAGGAAAAACACTCCTTGATAATAAAGACTAATCGTATGCTTTAATGTATCTGCATGCTTTTGGGCTCATCTTCTCTAGTGAATTCAACAGCATCATCAAAGATTTTTAATGTATCAAGTAATTATGAAAAAAGGTGCCTCCCGCAGTCTCTTGAGGACTTGCTACCTTATGCACTTATTTACTGAAATTTATGAAACTTAGAATTTTTTTTTCCTTTTGAAGACTTCATTGGCCTGTGTACTCCAGAAGATTTGCAATTTCATGTTTTCTATCAAATGGAAATACTGTTCGAACTGCCTTTAAAAATCCAAATAGAATGGTGTTTTGAGAGAGCATTAAGTGAAAAACATTTATTCCTTTTCTTTGAGAATTTGTCTCCACATTGATGTATCACAGGCCAAACTTCATTGCCTGTTCAACTTACAGTTTTTGATCTGCGTGCCTGAGTGTCCTACAATCAGATTTACAGAAGAGCTTCTCACTTTTTTCTGTGTTAAAACAATTGCCATGAAGCAGCTAACCATTAAAAATTGTTAACACTTTCTGCTAAGTGCTACTATGTAAGCTGGTATATACAATTAAAAACTACATTTTCAGTTCTGTTCTGTTACATTTACTTAAATAGTAATTTTAGTGTTATATTTATGAATGATTTAATTGTGACTTTTCCTCTAGCTTGCATGATGGAAAAGTTGATTTGTTTTTGAGAATGCATCAAGAAATAACCTGTTTTCCCCATGTGGTTTTGTCATGACAAACAAAAAAAGACAAAATTAGCTGGGTTTTGTGTGAATATGAGAGAACAATTTCATTTCAAAAGCCATAAAAATATGTCATAATTTGGGGGGAAAAAGAATCTACTTTGTAGGAGGAGTATTCAGGGTGATGCAGGTTGACTTTAGCTCCATTCTCAAAGAATGCAATGTCAGGTAATGTCAGCTTTAATTGGCTAAAAGGAAACATTCCAAGAGAAGCATCTTATTCATCAAATATGTTACATCTTTCCTGATCAAGGCAAACTAAATTAGAAATACTTCTTCAAAACACCTCTCATTAAAGAAAGCTGGAGGTAGGAAGTTCATTAGTTAATTTAGGCTCCTGATACTATTTGAGGACTGTGTAGGGAGTAATTCCTTTTTAAATGAGGACATTTACTCTCTAGGAACTCTGTTCTTGGATTTGTGTCCTTTCCATTTATTCTCATTTTATCTGTGTTATGGATTTGTCATTTTTATCTGTGATCTCTTTGAAACTCTGTGATCATGAAAGGGCTTCAGTATTTCAGTGAACACAACCAATATATGCTGACGTTTAAAACGAGTGACAATAACATCCATAGAAGATTTTCCTTTTTTTATAAGTGGGGGGGTGTGGGGGTGTGTGTGTGTGAAACCTGTGAATAATTGTTTCAGAAGTGTCTAAGTCACTGAGGGGGTAACTTTTGGTTAGAAGTCATCAACTTTTACCTAAAATTATCATTGGTTCGAGTAGGAATTTCAACCATTTTTTTTGTTATACCCAGTAGATAACAATATTTATTTTACCAACAGCAGATGCTGGTAGCCTTCTACTCCTGTGGTTTTGAGGGGAGATCACCAAAGAACTCTTCTTCAACTTCTCCTAAACACAAACCAGGATCCTGTAATTTGTAACTTCTTAATTCTTTAGTGGGTTTACTGCAGCTGACTGCCAGGTCCCCACCCAGCCACTCTCTCTCTCCCTCTCCTGAACAATACTGAAGGAGAAAATAACATGAAAAAGCTCATAGGTCAAGGTAAAGGTGTGGAGATAATTAATTACTGTCAGAGACAAAACAGACTCGGTGAAAATTAATTTATTGCAAGTTAAAATAGAGTTGCATAGTGAGAAAGACAGACAAAATCTAAACCATCTTTCTATATATGTAGGTACGTATAGATGCACAGCTTAGGAGTGAAAAAGCTGATTAATAAAAAAAAAAAAGCTTTTTGACCTTCATTAGCTATGAAATGTACTTGTAAATAAAGATTTTAGCTGATGTTTCTGAATAGATGGCAACTGTTTTTGCTTTCCCAAAAACGTGGGGGAGCTGCTACATTGATATTATACAGTTATGGACATACTTATATTTTTGTTTCTAATATGCTTAAACTCAAAGTAAGCCTACTTTTTTTTAAATGTTTAAAAGTCATCTATTAATGTGCAGTCAGGATGGGTTAACAGAAGTTTTGTACTTGAAGTTTAAAAAAAAAAGTGAAATTATATATAATCAATACGGTAGCCAGTAGAAGAATCTCAAATACACCCATTTTACCTGAATTAAGCTAGTCCTGTCTCAGACTAAAAAACGAAGATAGCTGCTTAATTGGGGAGAAAAAAGCTTCAGAAAGGGAAAGGCTTATGCAAAAGAGCGTAAGATTTGCAAGTCAAATGCAAATCCAAAATAAGGTAAGCCCAAGAATAAAAAGTTACCTTTTTTCCCCCCAAAGAAAACAGATGAAGTAACATTGCCAAGGATTTTATTGAAGTAATTGGTGATCAAAATACAAATCAGTTTCAGGAGGATGCTGGGGCTAAAAATCCTTTTCACCCATATTTACTGCAAAGGAGTTTAGGGAGGTTTTGATATCATGTATTGAAGGCAAGTGGGGAGGGAATGTTGCAGATTGAAGCATTTATCTGAAGATGAAAAATAAAAAATTGCTTGCAACAATGGTCTTCACCATTAGTTGCCCTAAAAACTCTTATATTAAATCTGTTTGCTACTGCTGTTAATATTTTAGCAATTACTTAAATGAGCCTTGAAATGAGAGATGGAAATAGGATACTAGTTCCTGAGATTCACTGAGGATTCTGTGAAGTACAGACTGGTTAGCATGAGTTCCATACTGGGTAATTTTTTGAAATTATGAAATGAATGATACTATTAGATGCACCAATTTTAAAATAATAGTAAGAAGTCAGTGTGAATTTAAAGAAAAGTTATGCCTTGTTATTAGAGCTTTACAGTGTACTTGAATTTTATAAAGCTTTTGACAGGTTCTGTCAGCAAGACTTCTTATAGAGACAAAGCAATGATATGATGAAAGGGAAGATCTTCAGAGTAATGTGTAGCTAAAGAACAGGAAACATACATTATTGCTGTTGAAAAATGTCACTAGGATTTTCACGTATAGCTGTAAGGATCTGTTTGGTACTGAAAATGGGCTACAGTGTGGTGAATTGCAAGGGGTGATGTAGAATTATTCAGGGCAGCACTAATTGAAGTATCTGTGAAATCCCCATTCTGAAATAGGTAAATCTCTGAGGAGTCTTGTCTTTTCCTACAAACTTTCCTCCTGCAGAAAAAATTGTCTTCAGCTGTGTGTTTAGAAATTAAAGAAATCACACTGCTTACTGGTAGTGGCTTGGGCTTGATTGTTTATTTTGCTTTCTCCCTATATTATGTATATATAATGTATAGCTGTAGGGCAAGGCAGAACTGTATTGGATAGAGCCACAAAGATGATTAAGGGGGTGGAACTTCCCCCTTATGATCAAAGGCAGAGGGAGCTGGGTCTCTTTAGCTTGGAGAAGAGGAGACTGAGGGGGGGACCTCATTAACATTTATAAATACATGTAGGGTGAGTGTCAGGAGGATGGAGCCAGGCTCTTCTCTGTTATGTCCAGTGACAGGACAAGGGGCAACAGGTGTAAGCTGGAGCATAAGAGGTTCCGCAGAAACATAAGGAAAACCTTTTTCACTGTGAGGGTCACAGAGCTCTGGAACAGGCTGCCCAGAGGGGCTGTGGAGTCTCCTTCTCTGGAGACATTTAAAACCTTCCTGGACACATTCCTATGTGACCTGCTCTAGGTGGTCATGCTCTAGCACGGGGTTGGACTAGATGATCTTTTGAGGTCCCTTCCAGCCCTTAACATTCTGTGATTCTGTGATAGAGAAATGAAAAGGCAGCAGGATGTGGTGAGAAGTAAGAAAATCAATGTGTGTAGAAAGGCAGTTTTTATTGTTGATTAAGAGCAAAACTGTGATGAGGAGAGTGGGTAACTTCATCATTTTCTTTGTAACAGAAATTCACTCAACATCATGCTTAGGAAATAGCTAATCCATGTTGGGGGCAGTTTTGGTGGAAAGAATCTCTGTCCTAAAACAGAAAATGTGGTAGAAGACCTGATACTGAGTGTGGTAGTACAGACCCTCCTGCTCCCCTGCTGCTTTGCAATGCTGGCTCCTGTGCTGCTTTTTAAAATCAGTAACAGCCATTGCCCTGTTGTTTAGTTACAAAATGTGGGAGGCTGGGATGGCTTGATACCTTCTGATCCTGCCTAGTGGGGCAGCAGGTCGAAACGATTGGAATGATTAGGTACCCCCTAACTGCACCTGCAACTCCTGAATCCCTTGGAACAGTGCTGAGAAGAAGACCATAGCCCCCACTGAAGAGTGCCAAGTTTACCAGACAAGGTTACTGGCCACAGTGGGAAAGTACTGACCAAAGTCAGTCATCTTGCACCCCTATAAATGCTGCTCCTAAAGTGAGGCTCCTTGGAGCTCTCTGGGATCACAGCGGCTGTGACTCAGTATCTCTCCCTGAGTTGGGATGCCTCTCAAGCCCAACTCTGACCACCCACTGGTAAAGCTGACAAAAGGGAAGACTCCAGTTGTAATGAATGATGTTACAAGATAGGAGTACTCGTGATCTCCAGGATTTTACGAAATCCTAAAGGTCGCTGGGTGCCCACACTTACCTTATCTTACCTTATCTTACTTATCTGCACAGTTGTAGGTTAACCTCTGTAGGTGTACAATCCTCTGTGTGTGTGTTACTTGCTTTTTGCCTAGCGAGCTTTGTTAAATCTTATATAAATCTCTCTATTGACTATAAACAATTATTGGTTAAAGATTACTATTTTATAAGTTACCACAACAGTGTTATACTTGAAATTGGTGCTATCTCCTTTAAATTGCTATTACTCTAGAATTACATAAGATATACAAGATTATGTTAAATCACTACACTGAAATCTCAACACACATCTGCTTCGTCATTAACCATTGACCAAGTCTGTGACTAGGTGTGATCTAATCTTATTTTCTAAAGGAGTTTGGAGAGTGAGGGGGTCTGCTCAGAACCTTGTGACACAACAGGAAGGCATTCCTTACCCCTTTCATTCCTCTGTATCCTTTGTCGTAAACCATTGACCAAGCCTGGGACAAGGAGTGGATCTAGCATCACTCTCTGAAGGAGTTCAGAGAGCAAGGGAGAGAGAGCAATTCTGAACCTCATGACAAAACGGGAGGAACTCTTTACCTCTTGAACTCCCAGTCTCCCCAATATGCTTAGGCATTAACAGTTGATTGGGTCTAAGACTGAACCAAGCCACACCTAGGCACCTTTCCGAGAAGGAGTTCAGAGAGCAGGGGAGTCCATTCTGAAAACTAGTGTCTGAACAGGCAGTCTGCCTTTACGCCTTCTATTCCCATTTCCCATGAAAATCACCCTAGCCCTACTCCAAGTCCCTTTCCTACTGTATATTTTTGACACAAGTTTTCTAATCCCATCATTCTAATCAATTTGCTTTATATTAAGTAATGTAGTGACCTTGCCATCAAATTGAATCTCAATTAACCTTTGTTGAATTTTACTAAATTCTGTCAAATTCTAAGAGCTGTTGTCTACTTATGCATATTGTTTAATATTTTAATGCTTTTCATCCTGAAGGCATTCCTGTGTGAGGAATAGTATTAAAAAAAAAAAAGTCATCATGTTTAGGTTATTATCTTGACAAGCTTATGATCTAATTGAAGATAATTTGGTTTGTCTTCATATTTGCATGTTGTTGCTTTGAAAAATTCTAAAATTATTCTTTAATGGTCATTTAGATCTATGTAATATATTGTTTAATCTTAAATTATTCAAGCTACTGTAACCAGAAGATATGCAACCAAGAGTTCAAAGAAAATTTAAGGATTAAATAATTAACTGTTTATTTTCTTAGGTGCCTGAGGACTGAAATGGCAAATGTCATTATTTATTAAGTTGTTGTTGGAATTCAGGGATGTTTACAGGCCTGTACATCTGACATCTCTTTAGAGAAAACTATCAAAAACTGAAATAAAGAATAGATTTAGGTAGGTAAATCTGACCTTCATGGAATCCTGAATATTGATTGTATAAAGGGAAGTCCTACCTTAAACCCTCTGACCTCCATAGAAGGATTAACAAATATGCAGGGAGAAGGTGATGTGATTGATGAAGTCCACTTGTTTTTCCAGAAGGGTTTAACAAGGCTTGTAGGCTTTTGAGGAGAGAAAGTAATCCTGGGGTAAGAGGAAGGATTTTTTCCCAGGTAAAAAGTTCATTAAAAGATGGGAAGTGGAGGGTAGAAATACTGAGTGCTCTCAGTAGAGCAAGGTTAGCAGTGGAGCTCAGCTGAGTTTCTGCTAGGAATTGTGCTGCACAGTGTATTCATGAAGTATCGTAAACATGATAATACTTTAAAAAAGTGAGAGTGTGTATCAATGATAATATTATTTGGAATAGAGAAGACGAGGGCAAGCACTGAGGAACTGCAGCGTGATCTTATGAGTTTGACTGCTTGGGCAATAAAGTGCCAGAAAAACTTCCCAGTGTATTAATATTAAGTGATGCAAATGTTGATATAGTGGGTGACTGTCCTAACTTCATGCACAAGATGATGAGCTCTGAGCTGGACATGATCATTGAGGGGTGAGGTTTTAGAAGTTATCAGTACCAGCTTCATTGAAAACATAGCTCAGGATCATTCCAAAACCCAATGCAGATATTAGACATTGTTAAGAAAGGAATAAAGAGCAAACCAGAAGAATCCTTATTCCATGGTATAAACTTATGATTAGTCCTGCTGTGTGCAGTTTGGCACCTCATTTCAAAGAGGTTAATTATAATGGAATTGCAGGTCATTTAGAAAAAGGCGGCATGGGCAGTATTATGCATGAGAAAACAGCTGAGTAAGTTAGGACTATTTAGCCAGGAAGAGACAATTTGTAGGAGAATACTATGAAGAGTTATTTTGAACAGAGTTCAAAGTGACATAGAAGTCAGCAGATGTAGACTATTTGCTGGTTCTTCACTGAAAGCCAAGAGCTGGGTGTCATCAAAGCTTGCAGGAGCCAGCTTCAAAACAGAAAAAATACCATAGAATCATAGAATGGCTTGAGTTGGAAGGGACCTTAAAGGTCATCTAATTCCAACCCCTCTGCCATGGGCAGACCAGGCTGCTCAAAATGAAATGGTTCCTTGTGTAACAGGTAGCAGATGTGTGCAGCTCCTCATGACAATGATGCTGCAAACCAGGAAGTTTACGTAGTTACAGGGGAGACTGGAAAAAACATTGAAAGAGAGATTCTTTGAGAGTTAATAAAGAGATAAAATATCTCAACCTAGAGAAATTCATTGACCTGAAAATAATTGGAGTCTGAGGAAATGCTAGGGGAGGTACAGGTAACCTATATGCTTGCATTCCTCTTACTCTTGGTATCTTCATATGGTCCCTTTCCTTTTTTTTTCAGAGTGGGACTGGAAAGGACAAATAATAAACATAATCTTATTACTGCAAGGTCCATAGAAAAGTTTTCTGCAGTACTCCCTGAGCACAAATGGTGAGCTTACTGGCCTACCTTGACCATTGCTCTGAAACAGTGTGGCTGTCTTTGGTTTTGTTGGCTCACTGAATGGAAGCAGTACTAGTGTAAGGTGGATTTGAGTAAGGAGTCCTTTGAAGGACCAAAGGGATATATGAACATGTGGCTTTGAATATGAGTTCATATCGTTAATACCCTTTAGCAGATCTTTAGAGCTTCACAAGAGATCTTCAGGACTGTAGCAGATCCTTAGTGTTCAGCAAAAGTCAGATCACAATGCCAGATGTGTATTAGATTTGATAAAACAAGACTGACTTCAGACTTCTTACAGGTAAAGCAAGAAATTGTAAGACTATACAAGAATATTGCTAGAAGAACTAAGATATGGTGGACAAGAAATTAAATCAGGAAAACTTTCACATTCTATTCTTACAGTTACTGGATAAAAACACCACCTTCTTGTAGGTTAAATGTTTCTTGATTTGCAAAACTAGGGTTTTTACGAGGACCCTTGTTCTACAAATATTTGCACAAGTATTTTTAAATAGATGATACCTTATGGTTCGTTTGCAAAACCATGGACTAGACATGCTCATAATCAGTGAATTACCAAAATTAAATGAAGCTTAGCAGAAGTTCTAGCCAGATTCAAAACATTATCCAAACTTCCATACAACTGTGATTTTGAGTCTACAGTATATTGATGATGGGGAGAAACAGTCTAAGCCTTAAAATTTAATCTAAAAAGTCAAATTATCTCATACTCTCGAGTCAATATAAATTTTAAGTTTCCTTACTTAATAATTATTATACTTAATTAATTGTAACAGGTCTAAACAAGTCAGACAGTTTGTTGCTTTGTTGTCTAAAAATTTGCTTTTAATGTAATTGAAAGTGAAGTTGCTCGTATTTTAAATAAAAATCCTAATTGTGTAAAACTGTCTCGCTGAAAGAGGTGGCATGGAATTGCTAAGTGCAAATGCAGTTGTCAAAGTGATGCTAAACAGTAAACCACATTCATATTTCTGTTCTAAAGCAAGGGCATAGTGGTTTGGGTGAGCTAATCCTTCAGTATCGCCAGCTATGTATGATAAACCATGGTAAAGAATAATTTATTTATGGGAATGCTATGGGTTTTTTTATATCTACACTTGTAGCTTATTTTCATTTTAAAGACTGTAGAGCATAACTCTGTACTTTTAATTTTGTATTCAGTGTGGGGAGTTAATCCCAGAATGGGGCTTTTTTGATGCAAAATCTGAATGCTTGTGTAGTAACAACAGCTGTCCCCTCACCATGTGGTGTCTTCCATTGCTTTACTGTAGAGATGAATTTTGGCCCAGTGTTTCAGTAATATTGGACACACATGGTTTTAGGTGACAAAGCAGTATGTTTATGCATTCATTTGACTCTCGCAGTTACAGTTGGCTACAGATTAGAACAGGGAGAATACATTCACACCATGACCACCCTCATAGCTGCTTGTAGTAGTTGGATCACAGTAGGCGCTGTTGCATCTAAAGACACAATTAACTGTTGCTGAGGAACTGCAAATTCACAAAAGCTCTTTTACAGCTTTAGTGGTTGAGAGTGGATTTTCTAAAAGCTTTTTCAAAGATTTTCCAAATTTATAAATGTTTTAGATCTTCCCATTCTAAGATTATTGTCAGCTTGAAAAAAGATTAACAAGTTAATATTTTAATGTAGCTAATGAATTCTTGTGCAGTGAATTAGCTGTGTAATTAGCTACAGATCTGCAGAATGATCGTAGTTTTGTCTGTTATTTGGGAAGATAACCTTGTGAGTTCTGTAATACTTAAAAATGATTAGTAAAGCTGTGAGCACATAAGAAAAATCAAAGCTTACTGAAAAAGTCTGAAAATAAAACTTACCAGAAAGCTTTTGATGTGTGTACATCACTGCAGAGATCATCTTGATTCCTGTGTGTAATTGCTTAGATATGGTTTGGATACGGTAAGGGAGAATAGCTGAGAATTTACTTTTTAAAAAACCCAACTAAACCCGAAACAAAAAGGAACAAACAAAAACCACCAAAAAAACTAACCAACCAAAACCCCCAAACTGCACCAACGGAAGAATCCCACCGAGTTTTAATAGAAATTAAATAGGAAATTACAGTAACTGCATATTAAGGCTAATTTTGAGTTACGAAATTTGACTAATTTTTGAACAGAAGGCTTTTAACTAAAAATCTTTGAAAAATTCATTATTTAAATTACACAGATGAAAAAATTTTAAAAGAACATTAAGTACCCCAAATATTCCCTTCTAAGAATCTCTGGGAAATATTTTATTATAATATATAGGTGTAGATGTGGAGTATATTAACTTGTTTAATACGGTAGAAGTAATAAGGTTATTGTCCAATGTGGAGATTTTCTGTGTATTTATCATTTCATCTGTAGGCCAGAGTGTAATTGTATGGTAATTCATGTAATGTATGTGCAAGATCTCTCACATATGCACACATTATTTAAGCTCCTTGCAACTGAATCATCATAGAGAATTCTTTTTATCATTGTATTAAAAACTATCCAAATATGAACGTCTGAGGCTTTCAGCATTGAATAAAGGACTACATGGATCCAAACTAGGACGATTGATGAAATCCTTGCTACTATTGGCTATTATTTACTGTCTTTTAAGTGGCAGGTTGTATTTATGCCAATTTATCTGCTTCAGGGAACACTCTTGATAGCAGAACAAAGTGAATAAAAGTAGTTTGCTTTGCAAATGAATGCAAATGGTGGAGCCTTTCGGGAAGCCCTTTAACAGGAGCAATGCACTTTGATTATGAGTGAAGCTGCCATTTGGACATGGTGAAAAGAGCACGCTTGAACCATTGATTGGGGGAGACAGTAAAAAGTCAGGAAGGGCCCCGTTAAGCTTGCAGTGCGGCAGGCGGATGTCAGTGTGGTTAGAGCACAGTGGGAGAATGACAGGCAGGATTAGTGTCAGGGAGAAGCTTTGCTGTAGTTGTGGAGATGGTCCCTGGGGTCACTCACCTCTGACTGTTGTTCTGTGCTGATGGCTCTGTAATGCAAACTGCTTGATATGTGCCTGTTCATTATCGGAAATGGTGATTAGAAGAGGTATGTCATAAAGAATTCCTTAAAAATAAATAAACTGGCCAACTACCAATGGTAACAAAGATTGGGCTCTGCGGTCGTTGCCAAAGATGCTGCAAATGTCAAAGATGGTTACTGTGGCTTGCCTTCCGAGGCAAGCGTGATTTCATACCTTCAGCTGCCGTAATTGTGCGTTCCTGGCTTTGTTCCCTTTGGTTTGGCCATTATGAAGACAGTTCTTTTTAACAGATTGCCTCACGTAGTTAGAGCAAAACATTTTAATGTCTTTTCGTTATTGGGAAGTAGAAGCATCCGGTTTGGTTTTGTGGCATAACCGGGGTGGGGGGGGAGGGTTTGGGGGGAGGGGTGTTGTTTAATTGTCTTAATGGAATATTAGAATCAACAGATTTCATTCCTGAATCATCTCCGAGTGCTAAAACATAGGGTGATTACAGTGACAAAAAGCTAAAATGACTGTTCTCTTTTATTTAGAGGGGTTTTTTAAAATGTAAAAATGAGCATATTTTCTTTGATGAAAAGTCTTTCTTGTGCAATTAAATGTCTAAAATTTTGCATCTTAAACTGTGATTTTAATCTTTTATAAAAGAATTGTTGCTCTTTACCTTTACTGCATTTTATAGTGTTATGTACACTAGATAAATGTTGAAATTAGATGTGTTAGTGTGTACAATATAAAAAAATGCATTTTTTGAGTGTTAATGATTTTTATTATCTTACTGTTGGATTGTTGGGTTTGGCACAAGCACAGGGAGATGGTACCCAAATACTTGAAACTAATTTTTTTTCTTTTATAAGCGATTTGATTAATTCATTTGGAAGGACTTTTTTTTCAGTATATTACCTCACAAAAATATGTCCAATATCCCAGTGTAATGAATGTTTTACAAATGTTTTACAGGCACCGGAATGGACAGAGGAGGACCTCAGCCAGCTGACAAGAAGTATGGTTAAGTTCCCAGGGGGGACCCCAGGTCGATGGGAAAAGATTGCTCACGAATTGGGTCGATCAGTGGCAGATGTGAGTTCACTCAGATTTGCATTGCATAGAGAGTGACAAACCAGAACAAGACAGGCAGCGGAGAAGGCAGACGTATATGGGGGCCGACATTGTCTTTTCAGGGAGGCTACAATCCTTTTAGGACCTGGAAGTGAACCATTAACTAACTATGCAAGAAGCAGATGTCAGCCAGTCTCTCCCTCCACAATTAACAGCTGTAACTGATCAGCTGGATGTGGGATTCTGGTGCTTACAACTTGAGCTACTGTAACCCAGTAACAGAAAAACAATGCGCTCTGGGTTTTGTAGCAACCTCCTTTCCCCGCAAGCGCACGTTGGTGTGGCTTGGTTAAAGATTACAGCGCTGTTTCAAGCCAGTCCTTAAAAAACTTAGATGAGCTGGTGGTGTTTAGACAGGTGGTTTCCATTAATTAAGCTGAAAATCTTTGCAAACTTTAAAACGAGTTACATGTACGATACTATTTCAGTCCCTTTTTTTCTGGATTACAGCATGGTTGATAATGGTATCATGTAAATCATTAATATCCTTGTTAATTCACATTTTATAGTATTGTACCAGATATCAAAGAAAGCTTACGCTTATGGACTGTAAGTGTTATGATCTTAAAACCCTTAGGGGCTAAGCTATAAAAGACTTTTCCTTTTCAAGCAATAGATCACTAGAACATGATGTAGTGTCTGCTGAGGACCATTTGAAAGCCCTTTCAGCTGACCCTATTTTATAGGCTCTGGAGGGGTTAATGAGAATAGTGTTTAAATCTGTTAATGTACATTTTGAGATTAGATGTTCTTTATTTATTATATTTCAGGAATTTCCTTAAATAATGGGAAACAAAGCCTGTAGCTAGAGTGAAACGTAACCTATTATAGCCTTCTGGGCAATCTGCAGACTTCTGAAGTGTTTTGTTTCCCTGTTGATGTAATCACAAAAAGATATTTTTAGAAGTTACCTTTAGAGACTTAATGCATCCATACAGTTCTGTTATTCACATATACTAGAAAACAAGACATTTGCATTCTTATCACTTTAGGACAAGACATTGCTTGCAAATAAGTGGATGTAAGCAAGAAGTTACTAACCTGCTGTGCAAATGAAACTGGCTTTTTTGTTTATTCTGCTTAGTGTTGTTTATGGTATTCCTTTAACCATCCATACTAAAGTGCAGTGACTCTATTAAAAAGATGCTACATTTTACTGAACAGATACTAAAAGCAAAAATATTTCACTTGGCTTGGGGGTGTGCAGTGTGCTTGAGAAGGATCTTTTGAGATTGCTTTGGCCAAACATTAATTCACTTGATACCGATTACGCAGACATGCAGAATGATTCCACACAGAACTGTCACTAAACTAATGTTATCTTAAGATTGCCTTTTGCATCCATTTTCAGCTTTATTCCTTGATGATATAAAAACATTCTTTATTAAGAATCCTTTGTGTAATATATTTGGCCACTGTATTCACACCATCCAGTACTGGAAAGAAAAAACAAAAGCTCCCTTACTTTTTACGTTGTGCTAGAAGTCTTAAGCAGCATGCTCTCGACAGTGAAATGGAAAGAGAAAGGAAAGAAAGGTGTATGTTCTAAGACCTTTTTCTTGTATGAAAAGGAGTTTTCAGGGGTTTTTATGCTTGGAGAAATGTCTGAGTGTAATCCTTTTACTTCCAGTGACCTCCAACAATATGATTAATGTGAGTGTTCACACGTTTTTCCTTCTCTAAAAATTTTGATTGCTGATAATGCTAGATCAGCTTTCCTGGCACAGACTACTTATTAGGAGTTTTTGCTACTTTAGTCATCACATTGCACAGAGTTGCAGTGATTACGTTTTAAGAGGAAACACTTAAACAAAAGCTCCCTGGGAATTTCTCTGGATCTTAAACTGTTCGTGCATCAGTATCAGAAATGTTGAAACTGGGAATTACTTCAGGTATATCCATTCAGCCATTAAACAAGATGTAGAGCTTATCATTTATATTTGTTGAAGGTGACATAGAATAGCATCTGAATTTACAGCAAGCCTTCTTATTTTGCTTAGGCACCACCATAGCTGAATAAGTAATGTTACGCTTAAGCTGCAGGAAAAACTTCTATTTTTGTTAAACTTTATGCACAAAAAAAAAAGAGGTGTTTGCATGTGCAGGCAGGGTTTGCTGCCCAAGCAACTTTTCCCTGTTTCCACTGGGAGAGGTGTGGGGAGGTAAGTTTTGTGTATGAGGTGCTGGTTTGAAATAGCTTGTGTAGCAGAGCTTGGGTATCCCTTGTTTACAGCTAATGTAACATTAGTCAAGTTGAAGAGAGTTTCAAGTATATATTATTTGGCAAATTCTCTAGATCTTAAAGAAAAACATTTAAGGGCAAGTTTGAATTTATTTTTCCAACATTTTCTTGTGACACAGGAAATACTTCTTAAAAACTTGAGACTGCTTTCTGCTTGTTTCTTCTCCTGTAAAGTATCAAGAGCAGTAAGACTTAGTTTTTCTTTCACAGTTAGAGAACTATAGTATAAAGGACTGACAAGCTACTGTGTGCTTGTTTCCGTGTGATTTTCTGCATTCAAACTCTTTTTAATAGTAGATTAGCTTGGTAGGTGTTAATAAAACCAGTTCAAAGTAATCCAGTCCAAAATGATCTCTCTCGTGTCGCTTCTGTCTCAGAGCTTTCTTCCTTAACAAAAAAATAGTTTAGAAAAATATTTCAGCACTTTATAAATAATAAGCTGAAACAATTCATATATGCCAGAAGAGCATCAGTGTAATTCACTCCCTCTTAACCATCCCAAAGAAATTCCATCTTAAATTGTCTTAAACTCCCTTTTTAAAAAAGGTAAATTCCTACATCAAACTATATTTGTTTTCACTGACAATTTTTAAGCATTATGAAGTGACTTGAGGGAGAGTGTTCTTGCCTTTTGTGAACTATTCAGCTTCATGGTGTTTCTTTAACGTAGTTTTATGAGTTTATTTATTTTGGACGTTTTTTAAAATATATTTCAGAATTTTCCTCCTGCCCTTTTGTAGCAGTGTGAAGCAAAGTTTCTAATGCTCAGAGCTTTAATACCACTTTTTGACATAAAAAGAAGGCCTAAAAAGTTTGTGTGTCTGACTCATTTCCAGAGAGACTTATGCAGCTCAGAAAATTCTTCCTTGACTTTTCTAGAACATGACTTTGATACCCCAGAATCTGGTGAGCACATGTAAGTGTTACAAGGAACTGAAAGTAGATTGGAAGATGGGTAGAATTCAGAAAAGGTCAGCTCAAATTGGAAAAGCAAGATCCAAAATTTAGGGTAAAGCTGAACAGACAATATAGGCAAGGCCACAGCAAGATGGTGATCAGGGCTCTCCAAAGATGCCAAACAGCTGGCTTAGGGACAGGGGGATTAGCAGTGATAACGAGCTAGATACAAGTCAACAAATAGCAAGTTGTTGTGAAAAAGGCAAGCTGAGAATATCGAAACAGGAAGGTGGTAAACCTGCAACTACATCCTGAGTTGGTGTCTGATTTTCTAGTATTGCACTTAAACACAGGATTCAATACAGAGCCCAGATGAGAATGAGGAGAGTAATACAGTGTGACCTGCAAGGAAAGGTTGTGAAGGAATTCATGCTGTTGAACTGAAAAGAAAATATGAACTGAGGATGTAAGTATTCATCTGCACAAAACAAAAACTGTACGAAGGGGCTCGTGCACTGTATTAGTTTTATAGGGCAAAAAGTAATTACCTCAAATTTTATCACAGGCTGCAGAGTTAGACACTGAAGGACAAAGAAATGCAATGGAGATGATAAAGCAGTGGAATATGGTGCTGTAGAGCCTCTGTATTTTCAATCCTTTAAGAAGAGGTTACACAAACATCTGCAAGAAACAGCCTCAGTGTAGTGATTCTGCCTGAGGTTAGGTCCTTCTCTTCGTATGATCTATGATTGGACTAGCAAGTGCAAGCTATCTAAGAGGAAAGGAGGGAGGAAACAAAACCTTCCCTACAATTGGAAGCATGTGTGAACTCATTTTTTAAAATGTAAAATTAAAGCCAGATAGTCACTGTAGCTGGTTAGTAATCACTGCGTGTAGCTTGGCTTGACTCTGCTTAAATTCCGTAACTCCTAACAAAGTCTTCTTTCAGAATTTTTTTCTTTTCTACTACTATTAAAATCAGGGGGCTGTAAACATATGTGTTTATTAATTGTTATTTCCCAAAACACTGCACGTATAAGCATTACTATAAGGCCCATTGTACGGGTGTGTCTGCCAGATTCTCTGGCCACACCGGTACATCCACACAATGCAGTGCAGGCTGCTGGGGAAGTGCCAGCCAAAATCCAGCAACCGCCAGCTATGTCTGTGCTGTAGTGCCCCGCAACTCATTCAGCTGTTTCCATGTGTTATCAGCAGAAATATCTTTGCAACATACTCGTGTGCTTTTCAGCTCAGAGCTAGATTAAGCTTGCAACTGTGGTGCAGACACACCAGAAGAAAGTCTATTACTTTTTGTCATGTTAAATATAGGATATGTTTTATCTTGTCACTCTTCAGTGAGACATCTTTTAACAACCACTGAATAATCAACCCAAAACAGATGAGGTTAGTTGGACTCATTTTATCAGTATGTTTAATTATTTAAATTGCTAATTGTCATTTTAATATGTGCATGTTGGGAATTTAACCATCTTTTTTCATAAAGATGATTTTCAACTGGTTTGTTATAATTAATTCCTATTGCTTTTACAACTGCAAGCTTCTACAGTTTTTAAAGTCATTTTTATTGCAATTGGCTGATGTTATGTTCAGTTAACTCTAATCAGGATTCCTGCCTGCTGACCTGGTTACCTGTACCACTGCTCTCTGTCATCCTCTAAACATCTGTTCTTTGACCCATTTTCCTTGCTGATTTTGTTGCTCCAGGGTTAGTTCTCATTTCTGTCCTCTAATACTTAGGGAAATAATTGACATTTTAAAACAAAATAAAAAAGTTATAGTTGAATTTCCTAAGCACTGTGAATACCCTGTAATGTAGTATAAATAATGAACGGAATGGAGTTTCAGGACCACTATTTCTACAAAAATTATATTGTTTGATATGACAAATGCTAAGCCTTATGAAGCTTTATAATAATGATTGTCAGCTTTTACTGAATTCAAAAACTGAGAAAAAGCACTTAAGTAGGAAATTATAGAAGTATATTGTACTTGATAATACCTACCTTTATAGATAAAAAGTTTTAAAAAAATATTTGCTGAAAGGCATAAATTAATTTCAGTAACTACAAAGGATGTTCAAATTGTAAAAATAACAGAGGAAGTAAAAGCTGTCTGGCATGCCAAACAGACTTTAATGTGATTATTAGGTACAGGTTTTTTAAATTAAAGGCAAAGAGATCTCAGATTTCATACTTGTGAAGTAATATCATTCACTTGTCTTACAGGATTTAAACTGATTCCGTTTGTTCCTGCAATCCCTAATCTCATGCATTTGTGTTGCAAAAACAGACTGATTGGGATTTGCTGCCTGTATAGAAAAACACCAAGGTAGACAGCAAAACAATAGACAGGTGGCTATAGCTGAGCAGACATTCTGAATTATGAAACCTGAAAGCATAAGGTTTAGGAGGATGCTGCTTATTTTGTGATATCTCTTCTGTGTCCAAGCAACAGTTTCAGCTTTTAGGTCTGACTGTGTGAGTTCATACTCATTGTACTTCATATAGCATTCTAAAATACATTTCTTATTTGTGACAAATGCAAGATTATTACCTTGCCAGCAAGAGAACATCTATATGAGAAATGATCCATATGTAAAAGTTCATGAATTTATTAGTTTTTTGCCTCTGGAGATTAAGTGTTTTTCGAAGTCTGGTTTATATTTCATTTTGTATACTGTGTCAGTGTTAACTCAGTTACTGTGCTCTCCAGTTGTGGATAGCCTGAAACATTCACCTTTGGCAGGCTGCATATATTTATGTAATCAATAGTTCTTTCAGTTGCTTATTAATGTATAAAGACCTAGTTCTGGATCAAGGTCCAGAATAGCTAAGATGGGACTTAGATCATATGTAGGTCATGCAGATCCCTCAATCTGAGCGGGAAATCCTTAGAACACCTATCTAATCCCGCAGACATACCAGAATGTCTCTGTTGATGCTTGGAAGGGGGGAAAGGTGGTTGCTGTTTACAATTCCCTCATTGCACAAAGTGTTTTGTGCAGTCCTACATTTGCCCCTACAGTTTTTGCAGAATTGGGCAGCACAACCCATCTTACACCCAAATGCAAACCAGTATTCCCTCTCATAAAATATGACCAGAACATTCTTCTCACTTAAAGGAGAGTATGTTTTACAGAAGACAGTGGGGCACCAACTACTTAATTCAATTAGATGGTTTGTGGGGTGGTCAGGCCAGTGAAGATGCAACTTTTTACAGTGGCTTGAATTAATGTAATGTCTCACGTACAGCCTGGTGAGATGGGTTTGAATTCCACTGCAGAGTTCAGATCTTCTGACTCTCAGGAAAGGTAAATTCATTTTGCATCAACAGTCACAAAATAAGATGTCCAAGCAGTTTTTGCAGTGGGCATTCGAGCCAAATTCCTCTTACATGAGGGCCCGTAGCATTAAGCTAAAGACTCTCAAACATGGATTTTTAACTGAAAAGAAAAGAAAAGAAAAAAGAAAAGAAAAAAAAAAAAAGAAAAAAGCATAATATGAAGTCTCCAGCATCATGACAATTCTGGTTGCTGAGTTCTTCCTCTTTATATGTCTGAAAACAGGAGCAATGCTTCTGCTTTAAATACTTAAAGTAGAGAGAGGCTGGTGTTCTACAGCTGCTGATTAAGGGCAAGTTTGTCTATTTCTTATTTTTGTTGGGTTTTTTTATGCCACATCTTAAACTACCTCATTATTAAATTCACAGTTATTTTGGGGATTTCTGTTGAGGTAGCTGCCTCTTATCCATCTGCTGTGGCAAAGTTCAGAATCACATAAGGCTTCAATGTCTGTAACGATAAGAAAACTGTACTGTTGCTGACTGCAAGTGGTCGGTCTAAGCAAATTCAGTGAAATTTATAATATGTTTCTTAGTTCTTTTGAGAATAAAAGCACGTTGTCCTTAAAATACTAATTTGCTATGTTAGCATTAAATTCAACGTGTAATTCACACAGTGGCTAAAGACCAGTTATGTTGCATACTCTGGGAAAGCCGGTAACAATCTACTGAGCAAAGCGTTCTAAGCAGTGCCAAAACAGTGTCATATCTTCTGATTTTAAATACTTCATTTCAAGAGATCTAGTAAGTTGCAAATTATTATACTTGCAAAAATGAAGAATTATTTGGCTTGATAGTTCAGTATTTCAGGCTTTACCAATCTATTAAAATTGGAAAATGACTTTAGCGGCCCTTTCTGTGTACGTAAGGGAAGGTAGTTTATAAAGCAACAAATTTTGAGTCTGTCACATGACGGTAAAGGAATGAATCTTTATTATTGTCTGACTTGGGTCAAATGGTTCTTGATACAATTGTGGTTGCTGTGAAAAAGCTTTGTAGATCTAGCTTGGAAGAACAACCCAGTGCAGCAGGTAGTATTTTGATTATAAGGGGAGGACTTTGAATTCGGCAGTTTTTTTCTCTGCTGTTCTGGAAGATTAGATCTGCAAGAACCTGCTACTTAGATTAAGCAAGTAAGGATTAAAATCCTTCTATGTCTGGCTTTCCTTTATAAGAAAAATCTGATTATAACTCAGATTAGCCTCAAAGATTCAAGAAATTCCTCCTTGCTATCTATTAACCTCAACTACTACCACAGACTGTATCCATGTTATTTTTTTCCTTGCCATTTTTGTGCGACATAACTAGACAGAAACCATGCAGGAAGGTAGCCACTGGGTGAACAGACAGCAAATTTCTGATAGTTGATGCTGAGAAACTGTGGCAGCTTTACCAAGTATTTAGAGAACTTCTGCTCAGGAAGATGCTAAGAATAGTAAACAATTTTACCAGAACTTCCAGTTTTCAGTAGCACAGTAACAGAATCACAGAATGATAGGTGTTGGAAGTTATTTCTGGAGATCACCTAGTCCTACCTTCCTGCCAAAGCAGGATCATCTAGACCAGGTTGCACAGGATTGCATCCAGACAAGTTTTAAAAGTGTCTACAGAAGGAGACTCCACAACCTCTCTGGGCAGCCTGATCCAGGGCTCCATCACCCTCAAAGAAACTTTTCCTTCTGTTTAGTTGGAACTTCCTGTGTTCTAATCTGTGCCTGTTGCCCCTTGTCATATCACTGGGCACCCCTGAAGAGAGACTGGTCCCATCCTCTTGACACCCACCCTTCAGATATTTAAAAGCATTGATGAGATCCTCTCTGAGTCTTCTCAAGGCTAAATAGCCCCAGGTCTTTCAGCCCACACTGCTGTTTCATGGTTAATTTGTTGTCCATTGGGACTCCCATGTCCTTCTCCACAGAGCTGCTTTCCAGCAGGGCAGCCTCTAACCTGTACTGGTGCATTGGGTTCTTCCTTCCCAGGTGCAGGACACTATCATAGAAGGCTATCAGATTTGTCAAGTATAACTTCCCCGTGGTGAAACGATGCTGATTACCCCTTTTCCTTCACATGCTTAGAGATGACCTCCAGAATAAGTTGTTCCATCATCTTACTGGGGTAGAGGTGAGGCTGACTGGCCTGTAATGTCCTGGGTCCTCCTTGGCCTTTTTGAAGACTGGTGTGACTTTGACTTTCCTCCAGTCCTCAGGCACCTCAACCATTGTCCATGACCTTTCAAAGATGATGGAGAGTGGCTTAGTGGTAACATCAGCCAGATCTCTCAGCACTCGTGGGTGGATCCCATCAGGGCCCAAGGATTTGTGTTTGTCCTGTTTGCTTAAATCTAACACAACCCTCCTTGACCAAGGGAGAGTCTTCCTTCCTCCAGACTTTCTCCCTTACCTCAAGGGACTGGGATTCCTGAGTACACAACTACCTACCAACACGTCGTTCTTCCTTGCAAGAGGGTTATATACATTTAGGGAGTCAGGTGACACGGGTTCTTTCTCCACAAAATCCACATTATTTTCTTAGAATGTTGTCAGAACCCAAGGGGTTGCACTTGTGCAAGCATAATCAAAATAGTGTGCTGTTCAGAGAAGGAAGGTAGATTGTTGTCCACAGAAGATTGCCAGGAGACAGCAACATGGCAAAGCCTTCAAAGCCCCGTTGGCAGGTGCCCTGTGAAGCTGGTCTGGTCGTGGTGCTGGAGGGGTCAGCTGAAGTGATGGGCTGGTGGCTGCTGCTGTGGAAATGGGGAATTGCTCTTCATCTTCTGCAAAAGGGCTGTTTCTCTCCGTTTGGCATCAGTAGGATCCCTCTACCTGACTTTACAGGGTTTTCCTTCTAGGTCTGTCACTGTTCTGTGCTTTTTTGTGCCTGCCTTCCCTGCAGAATGAAAAGTAGCCTCTCATTCATGTGATAGCAAAATTTGCTTTTGCCTGTGCTACTGAGAGTCTTTCAAGCTGACTCTGAATAATATTTTTTTTTTTCCTCCTGTATACCTCTGAAGCATCGATTGTCCCGTCTGAAAGAGGTGGCAGGTGTCCAGGGTAACAAGACATTTAACATCTGGATGGTCACAATGAGGAATGTTTTTAGTGCTAGGTGTCTTGTTGAGTAGCAGCTACTCTTGTGATCTGGACTAATTGCCAGCAGTACGGGAGGAAACCTGCTCGGTCTGCCTTTCATCGCATAAAATCATCCCACTAATCCCACTTGCTTTCAATAAAATCTTTTTGTAGCTGAAGAGCTATTGAAACTGAATTCAGAAGGGAGTTCTCAGAAGCAAACTGTTCCTGTGGATTCTTTCTGTAGGTCCCATAGTAAGATTATTTGATACATACTTCAGCGATTTGATTGCTTGCATCCAACTTTTTTTTTCTTTTTCTTTTTTTTTTTTGGTCATCTTCCTCTAAGAAAATCTGTTTCACCGTGCATGTCGTTAACCTGACTTTATTTGTGACTTCTGTGATCCCTGGTGGGATACAGGGATGCCAAGGTTATTTGTGCATAGAAACAGCAACATTTAAAGTTGATTCCTATAAAGTAATGCAGTGTATCTGTTCAGCAGTACAAATACTTGCAGGAATATGAGATCTGCCCTCTTTCTGTTTTAAATTAATTTCACAGTCTTGACCCTTATTATTTAAGGTGTCTCCAGACCCAGGATTTCTTAAGGGCTGGCAAATACTCTGGTGAAAGCTGCTGTCAGTAACAGCAGGCTTTCAGCATAACTTTTCAGTCATGATAAAACTCATAATTTAATATACATGAAAACTGTAATTTTAAAGCATTATATAGGAACAATCAGCAATAATAACTGGAAAAGTAATTCTACAACTGTAATTCTACTTGGAATAACAGTATTTTGAAGTATGTTACCTGTTACCTAATGAAAAAGTAATATAAGCAAGTTAAGAAATTGAGCAAGGGAACAATTACATTGATAACTTAGTGGGTTTTTTTTTTTTCTTTTTTTAAATCACTGTTAAGATCTAGGTAGTAGATAACACAGCTCGCCCCTAGAGAGGAAATTGTAACTCATATGAAGGATGTCATAAGGTGTGAGGAACTGGCAACAGAAGAGTGCAAAAATGAGTGGCAAGAGCAATGATTAAACTGAAACAGATCAAACTGAAATATAGTTTCATATGTTCCATAGGTTGGATTCTTAATAGTAGCTTAATAGTGGCATGTTGTGATTCTTGCTCTGTGTCAGCATCTTTAACAGTGGTGGTTGGAGCAGATGGACAGATAAGTCTTAAGTCTAAATAAGCCATACCTGAACTCTTAAGTGGAAAGAACTGAGTTGAACACAAACTGTACATAGCACCTGGCAAAGAACTTGCAAAAGTATCTGTATGAAGAAGAAAGCTGACCAAAAAAAAAAAAAAGGAGAATAATATAGACAAATAATCTTGTGTAACCTGTGAATGATGATTGTAAAACTAAGAAGTTTGAGTTGTCAAGCTCGTGTCAGCTGAAGGTGCTTGTTCAGTGTTTGAAACAGTAGATTTTTCAGTACCTAAACTATACACACAGTTGTTATTTCCAGCTTACCTAGTGAATGTTCAAACTGAAAGGACATCAAAATACGGACAGATGTCATAATGCTTTCAAAAGAGAAACTCTTGGGAATATTAGATGTCATAAATGAAGTGATTTACTACAAATGCTTCCTCTGGGTTCACCAAGTTATGGTTGAAGTTATCCAAAATACAATAACATATGGCAAGACTTTTTGCATGGAGGTGAAAATGTGAAATGTCATTAGGATCTAGAAATAAACCCAAATCCTTCATGGTTCTGGTACAGAGGGCTGATGAAGTTCTAATTCAATCAGATGTAATATGCAGCAAAATTTCTATCTGTTATAGGATACCTACCCTAACCTAATTTAGGAACGTCTGTCTCGTTAAGGAAACTTGAATCCAGCAATACTGGATTTGTACCACTTCTGATGCAAAGGTTGTTGCACATGTATTCTCAGTTTGAAAGATAAAACAATAATTTCCACCCTCCAAAATCATCAGAGGTTCAACATGAGAGAAAAGCGACTGTTGGCATTGAGGTAGCAACTCGGAAAAACCATCTTTGCCTTTGCTTGCAATTTATTATGCTCTGGTTTGTTCAGGAAATCTTTTCTTCTTTCTTTTTCCTACCTTCTTGGCCTTATGAGAAGCTTGTAAATCTTTGAAGGATGTACTTTAAAAAATAGCAATGTGGTTTAGAAACAATTTTCTTGGATATGTGAATTTAAGTCCTGAATTTAAGCCTTTTCATACTCACAGTGAACCCATTGCACTGTGGCAGTAAGCTCTAAAGGATCAGCTGCTTGTTTACATGACAAGTTCTTCTCACTCTTTTCAAAACAGTTTATTATGATCCGGTTTATATAGCACGACTTCTATTTCAGAGATGCCTAACAGGACATCCTAAAGGATTCATTCTGTTCAGCAGTCAAGAATGGATTCCCTTCCGCTCGGCCTTCTAAAGCATTGGCCCTATAAGAGACACTCTGCCAATAAGGAATTTGGAACTCAAACATCTTACTGTGGATTATTTTAGGCTACAAGCTCTTCAAGAAAGGCAGTTTCACTTGTTTCGAGGAGGATCCATCTAGTTTCAAAATGAGGAACATGGAGATCACAGACAGAACTGTTATCTATTCATATTAGTATTCTGAGATTCCTCTTTGAACTAGGAAAACTTTATCATACTGCAGCAGTAGCAGCTGAAGTTGTCTATGCCAGATGTCTGCCTCTGGTTTTTGGCTAATTAGAGTTGGGACTTTTTTGTTCACAAAGGTTTCACTTAAACTTAATCATCCTAGCAAATGAGGCTGAATTTGTAGGGAAAATAGACCACTTGCCCTTGTTTGAGTCTTGCTGTCATTTCATTAAGGAGATCCAGCACTTGCCTGTTTCTAAAGCAAAGTTCTGCAGTTTCGTGGGCAGAAAGGTGGGTGGGAGGAACCAAACAGACTGCACTAGAAGCACCGTGGTACCAAAGTGTTTTAACTATTGAAGTACTCACTTATGAAACTCGTCATAGAACAGAAATCCCGAATCTTTGTATGTTCTTCTTCTTCCAGCAAATACTTGTACAAGCCCCAGACAAGTTTGCTCTCTAGTGCTGCTTTATATAGAGAATAATTGTTGTTAACATTAGTGAGCTAAAACAGCAGAGGTCTTGTGCTGTGACTTGAAGGCCTAAATTATTCATATTGTGGTAAATATGTTCCCATGTGGAGGGATTTCTGACTTTGTAGGTGATGTTTGGGCTTTTTAATTTTATTTTTGCTCCGTGGAGCACAAGACCAAGTGCCTTATGCTAAACAGATGTTAAAGTCTGAAGTCCCAGGTTCAGGCTGCAGAAAGCACAGGTGACCCATCCCAGGTGGTATTGGTTCTGATTCAGTGGCATCACCTGCTTACATTTTAAGTTTTATTTAATTTGGGTGCCTCAGACATCTTGATTTCAGTTTCTTTCCTTTTTGCAAAGACCTCGGATTCAAAATACCTGAAATTGAAGTCTGGTGTTGATAAAACATTTTTGGTAATTAAAAATGTGTACCTTTCTTTGAGTACTACATTTTAAGATGCTTTTTTGTGGTACTTGAATTTTGGACTGTAGATCCTTTGATATAACAGAGATGAGAAGTCGTTAAATTTTAGATGAATCCTGTCTTTTTTTGTTATCTATAGTGAGGTCTAGAAATTTGACATGGGGAGGCTCCTTGTTCTGGATAGGGAGAAAGCCTGTTTATTTCCTTACTTTAATAAATATGAAAATGCTGAATCTGATGTTACTTTTCTCCCAGGACACAGATTTCGTTACACATGGAGAGGTTGCAGCAGGCACCTCTCCAGTAAAAAACAATTTTTCCTGAAGTATCAGGACTTTAGAGGTGTCTTTCCTGATCTTTGGCAGTCAAACTGTTGCATTTCATTTTGGGACTGAATGCCTGTCCATTAGAGTGCTTCATCATCTGGACCTACCAGGGTTATCAGGTTCTCTTGGTCAGTATTGAGAAACTAATAGATAGAAGGTAACTTGTTTCCTCCCCCCCTGCTCTCCTTTGTAGTATTTTTAGGTTTACAGAATTAGGGTTTAACAGTGAAAGAAAAGAAAATGTGACCATCAGCTGTGATAGTGACAGAAATGTGTAGCATTGCTTATGTTATTTTAATAAGCTAGGAATGTTTTAGAAAGGACAGAGTCTAGGAAGTTACTTTTTGCCAGTCTGGGATGCATAGAGGAAGAAAGCCAGCAGCAGAACATTGGCCTTTCTGTATTTCTGTGTGTTCAATGCTGGTATTTTGCAGAAGGCTGCTAATGAATTCTTCAATAGCCCCAATAATGTGGGGTTTTTAATAGTCCTTGTTGTTGTTTTCATGCAGGTTACCATGAAAGCCAAACAACTGAAGGATTCTGTTACATATACACCAGGTGTGTGCTACTAGATCCTCCCTGATGCTGATAAAAAGTACTGTATTTGGATTATAGCTCCCCAGCCACAGCTGTGCACTCTGTGCCTCTCGGAGCAAAGGCGGGAAACGGATGAGTATTCTGAGGGAGCGTTTCCCTTGAGCTATATCCTCCCAGGCTTTCTTGTTCAGTTTATTGTGGGTTCTGTTAATTTGTTCAGGCTGTCCCTGTATATCCATGTGCTAATTTACGAGTACTTCACATATACCAGATAAGCTTATAATCGGCAAAGTTCATTCCTTCGTAACAAATACCTCGATTTCTTGATGAACATTTTCCTTAAATTCTTAATCCCAAAGAGATTTATCTCCTCCCTGCACTATGTTGGGTACCTTTTATTCGCAGGCAGTTTCCTGTTTGTTCAGGGGTTATTTTTTTTTGGAAGTGTAACAACAATACTTCTAACAGGTATCATTAGGCTCTCTGAGCTTAAAACGCTGGCCCAGAATTCCAAGAATGTCAAAGTCAATGTGAATTTGCCAGACCACATAATCACCCAGCGAGAAAGGGAGGAGGAAGAGGAGGAGATGGGGAATTATGATCACATCCCAGAGCAGATGGACGTCCAAATAGATCAAAAGGAGACCAGTGCAAGTGAAACGAGACACCGGAAACGAAAAATTGTCAAAGCACCTGAAATGACTCTGCCAGCAACAAAAGAGGCACCAGAAGAGAAGGGCAGAGGAAGACGCCAGAAAGATTTTGATAACACCGAGCAAGAGGAAGAGAGTGATGATGAGAGCAGAAAAAGAGAGAAGAGCCGTGCCCCTGAAGAACTGTGGACTCAAAATCAACAGAAACTTCTTGAAATGGCCTTGCAGCAGTATCCAAAGGGAACATCAGATCGCTGGGATAAGATAGCAAAATGTGTCCCTGGAAAAAACAAGGTATGCTTAGTTTTGTTTGAACTGTAGTATAATCTGGGGGGAACCTCAAGAACTGAGGGCCCATGCAGAAAGGTGAGGCTTTACTTAGCCTGTCAGCCCAGACATAATCGACCTAAAAGAGCAGAACTGTCATGTTGGGGTTTTTTAATTTAAAACATATTTTCCTTTAATTCAGTTTGTTTGATCTATTACAGAAAATGTTGAAATATCTCCTGTTTCATTTGAAATACCTCCCTCTCCTCTGCTTTTCAGATCTTCAGTTGCAGGACAAGTTAGATTATAAACCAAATTTTGATCCAAAGTTAGTAACCAAATGTTGGTGAGCCGCTTTGCTTGCACTTTTACACTACCTTTCTCAGCCCATCTCAATGAACAAACACAATAAGTAATCCATCTGCAAGCGTTACACGCTCAATAATCTATCTAATGCTCTTTTTGTAAGTATAATCTTTCTAACCCAGCCTTCCTTGTCGTTGACATAGTTGGTCTGTGCTAGATCTCCTGATAGTCGCGGTAGCTTCGTTTGCTTGCTTCGGTCACTGTAGCAGCAGAAAACCCAAGTTTTCTTTGTGCCAAACACCGTGTGAGAGAGCAGGAGACGTGGGTGTGGGATTTGAGTGTTTCTCTGTCTCTGAAGCTGGTTGACAGTATCTGGTGTCAGCAGGTGCTATGTTAGTGACCGTAAAGGCTCCTGCTAACACACCTGCCGTGTAGCTCCCACCAGAGTCACTGTTCTGAAATAGGTGTTGCAGTGCAACGGCTTAACAATTGCTTTTACAGTCATTGTCAAGAAGTACCAGGCAACTGTGTTCTTCAGTTTGTGTGCTCTTTGGAGAGAGAAATTATCCATTAAGACACATAAACTGCAGGTTCATCTTTCTAATGCAGTCTTCACTAGACACAGAGTCTCCTTCTGAAATTCAGTGCAATTTAAACAAAAACCCACATAACCCCCAGAACCTATCTATCTCCTCTTCTAGGGTGAGGTGGCATGCATAGACTTAAAGCAATACCAGGCTTTAACCAACACTTTTGTTTTTCCTTTCAGGAGGACTGTATAGCAAGATACAAGTTGCTTGTTGAACTGGTACAAAAGAAAAAAATGGCTAAAAGCTGAATGTTCCGAGCAGAAGACGTGAGGCTCATCTTCGTCAAAGTGGGGTTTTAAATCTCATCTGCAGGAAACTGCATTTTTGTACCTCTATTTCTATACGTCACGTGCCTTAGTAAAAGAAAATATTAATAAATCTTATACCATCTTACCTATGTTGTGTGCTGAAGAATGAAGGTGTGTTTTTGTGTTGGACATCTGCTTATGCAGATGTGTGATAGCAATGAAAAAATTAGTGGGCCTTTAGGAAAACCCACACTGATCACTGCAGACTGGACCGGGTAGGTTAGAACCAAGGAATGTACAGAATAGAAAAAAAGTTCTGTTTGTTTCGGGAGAAAGAATTGATGTGAAACTGTTCAGCAGGAGAGTAATGGAACTCTACACTCAAAATATGTTTTTCTTTTTTGCAGCTGTAAACCCAAGACCATATGTGCACAAGCAGGTCTGCTGCTACGGGAAGTTTCTAGTCATTCCAGCAGTGGTTTGAAACAAGTGGTATTTCTGTTCTTAACTTCCACGTACATTTATGTGCACTTAAAATATAGCATACCTTTTTTACCACCCCTGCAGATGACTGTAGAGTGATGTGTACTAGCTCTGCTAATTTGGTGAAGACGAAATGGGTAAGAACATACAAAGCCCTAACTTCTTAATTAGAAATATAATTAAGGTATGTAAAGTATATATTCCATGAGCAGTTTTGAAGTACGGAGTAGGACTTAAATCTAACATTGGGCTAAGAGTTCTTGTAGTTGGCTGTTTCTGTACACCCTGGATTCAATAGAGCTTGATTTTATATTTGAAGAGAAGTTAATAAGGGTTATTATTCCTTACTTGCTGTTTTTTGTTTTCCGTAATTTTGGAAAAACTAAGCAAAGATTAAAATGCTGGAATAAAGGGTATCTGCCCATTCTACCAGTAAATCAGAGCGGTGAGCACAGTCTCCTTCAAGAAACATTAAGGAACATTTTTTGGGGGTTTTTCCAAACAATTACTCATCTCTCGGTTTGGAGGAAAAAACAAAAATCCACTGGTAAATATACTAAAGACGTGGGAGAACTTTGACATCTTTAGCACTGGAAATCTTTTAAAAAGTCTGTGTGTAATAAGAGCAGGGGCCCAAGGTACACACCAGTGTCTGGGGCAGCAACTACACACTGCCTGCCAACACCTTGAGCTGCTCTGGCCCTGGACCCTCTGGATGGGGACTAAGGAAGAAGGACGAGCACAACTGACTGGTAAGGAACTTTTTTCTCTTCTACTTTTGTTAGGAACATTCACATTGAGAAACTTAAAGCAGTGCTTCTGACAAATACATTTTACCTGAAGAATGATCTGTAAGGATGGGCAAAGATTGTACTTGCCATTCTGTCACACGTGTCCAGGTAAATACCACAGGTGCTGCTCATGCCTCGGTGGAAGTGAAGTGATGGATTGTGGCGTTATTGAAGAATCAAGCTGCCTGAAAGTAGAGGTGAGCTGGCTGTGTCGGAGAAATGCACTGGCCTTTTCCCCAGTGGAACGGCACCCTGGACTGGGGGCAGGTCCAACCGTCTCATGATCAAGAATGGGAGAAGTTTTGCAATGCACAGGTGGGTCATTTGGAATTGAAAGGATGTGTCCCACGGAGTAGTCTGGCAGTGTAGGTCTGGGGATGAGGAATGTGTCGGTGGTTCTACTCTCTGCATCTAGGAAGGATCCCTTGTGCCATAATGTAGTGGAAGCTTTGTTCCAGCCCCATCCAGTCTTCACATTTGGTTCCTCAAGGGCCAAAGGCATTGGCCCAGACTAAGCATTAGCTTTTGTGTTTGGCTGTGGGGAGGAAGGTGAGAGCCCAAGGGCCTCTCAGGACCCTCTCCTGGGGTTGCTAGGTGCTTCCTGGATGATGAGACAACTGGGCCCTTTGGCAGTAATCTAGTCCGTGATGACTGAGGTTGGGTGTGGTGCTTAAAACCATAGCCAAGGCTTTTCTCTTTTTTTGTTGTTGTTCTGGGGGGTTTTTCCCCCTTCTTGGCTCTGGTCTCTGTTAGCAAAGATAATTTTTCTAAAACTTTATGTCCATGAACTCAAGGTCACTCTAGGCTTGTGATTTAAGCAACTTCTTCCAAGTTTTGTTCTAGCACATGGAATGTGTAGTTCCTTTAAGTAACATTAACAGTTGCCTGCTAGCAAAATATTTTTTCTTTCCTGGGCAGTTGTGAGCTGTAGCTCAAAGGGCCTTTTGCACCGCAACTTGGCGCATCAAAAGCTTTCAGCCCTAGATAAGGGTCCATGCTGTAGCTTCTGTCCTGTGACTTGCACCTCAGTGAGTCAGAGCGGGGTCTGTTTGGAGCATCGGTGCATGTCCCTGGTGATGGGATAGGCAAAAACGCTCCGGAAAGGGGCATTCGGAGTAGAGGAGCCAGGGAGGGCAGCACTGCCCTACCCAGCTGAGGATACATCAGAAGTTTGGAATTACAGACTGACAGACATACACAACTGAATGGGTAGCGTATGATTGAGATGCTATAAAGGGCAATAGTGCTCCAATTTAGGTTAGTTTAGGTCTTAGAAGACTGAGAGATGCTGTCCTGTAATGGCCTGTAGGTCTAAATGTTTGGACTGTGTTCTTCTCAACTTTACAGCTGTCCATGTGTGAACTAATTAAGAATTCTTTCAGGGAAGATGTTGTAATGTGACCTCTTTGAGAGGACAGGTTCTGAGAACAATAGCAGTGAGTGTTTGACTTTGCAGGAGCTCTCCTTTAGGCAGGACCAACAGCGAGATTTGTATGCACCTTATGAAAAACAGGCACCAGAAAGTCAGGTAAGCGGCACACAAGGGCACTGCTGAAAGAGTGGCTCCTGCTAACACAGCCTGAATGGCTGACCTTGCTAAAGCCAGGATCTGAGGTGTGGCAAGCTGTCCAGATCTAGCTGTAAGCTGCGAGGTCTGGTGTCAGTACAGCTAGATTTTGGTGACAAAACCAGAAAGATGAAAAGCTTGTTGACGCAAAGCTCTTGTGCATGGCAGCACGTTTACTCTGTGCTGCTTTTGTGACGCTGAGCCCCAAGCGGATCCCGACACAATCTGAGGGCAGCTCAGTAACCAGGGGCTTGGCTGCCAGGGACCTGTGTAGTAGCCCAGGCTGCTCTGGTATCAGAGGCATTCCACAGGCACAGCAGTATTGGCTTCTACTGAACTGGTGCCAAATCAGCCCCAGACCATCATCTTTGATGTTGGGATCTGCAGAATCATTGAAACAAGGTTGGGTATGACTGCATCTGGCCCTCACGTGAACTTGGCTTTGATGTGGTGTCTGTCTTTAAAGGGCTAATGAATTGGATTTTTGTTTGGATGTCAGAACTCCCCTTTTCATTATTTCCCTGCTGTTGACTGTTGGTCCATTGGGCGTATGCAGGCTGTAAAGCATCCACTGCTATCCTGGGCCTCTGGCACCAATCTCAAACAAGCAGAGATTTTAATAATGTCCTGAATTTGACAGTTTTCTCTTGTATGTCCAACTTCCCCCTTTCATGCTTCTCTGCATCTTACCAAGAGACCAATCCTAGAGCTCAGGCAGTCCCTGCCTCTCAAACAAAGGAGGAGGACTGACTGACCACTTTTACTGGTTTCTATGGTACTGCTCTGGTAGGAGCAAGGTGACTTACTGGTACTTCTTGTGTACCAGGTAAAGTTTTTGGCTTTGGCTTGGGTCCACAACTAAATCAGCAGTAACGTAACCCTCCAGTTCATGACTCCAGTAGAAGGGATGCTCAGGACTCCCCTGGGGACTTCATGCCGGTGGGCAGCTTCAGCTTCTTCCCCCTCACCTACAGATTGAGCAGTCTGAAGTGCAGATCCGTGCTCTATCTGCTCCCCTCCTTAGCACGGACTACAAACAGTGCCCTGCAGAGCCCGAAGGAAGATGGTACCCAGTTCTAGAGCTTGTCCAGACTGTCTGGGTTTAATCAGTGGAAATGCCCAGTCTTGGCAGCCTCTGCACCAAATAACATAAAACATTCATCGTCTACCTCTAGAATGTAGCAATTTTTTTCTAAGCTTGATGGCCAAGGAGTCATGGAGCAGGGGGAAGGGGGGAGTAGTGATGCCCCACTTCTGCCACATGATGCTTCCCATTCCCCTCCTGTTAGTTCTGAGCTTGCTCATTTACCATCTTCTTTCAGGACTCTGGTTTTCCCCATTTAAAAATAAACCAAAAACTCTCCCCCCTCAGGACTGGAGCAGATGGAACACTACAAATTGCAGAGTCCTTATGGCAACCCCCTCTGCCTGCTGCTTGTGCCGAAAGCTACCTGTCAGCCCACGGCTGCAGGGGGATGCCAGAAGGCATCCCGTGTCTGCCCAAACCTCTCCTGTCCCAAACCTCACATTTTATCTTCAGGTGACAGTAGGGAAGGGGCAAGTTCCTCCTTGCTGCCCAGGAAATGTAAGAAAGGCCAGGAGTTCAGCTCTCTGTTTTCCAGCTTCCTGCATGGACAATAAGCAAAATTCCTGGAAAAAACGGCAAGTGGCCATTTACATCCCGTGAGCAAAAGTGTTCCTGGGGAGTGTTGCAGCTGCATCCGCGTCTCCTGAGAGCAAAAACTTACATGAGAAACAGTTTAAAGAGGCTGTTGCGACAAATTTTGGTGGCCACGTGCAACTGCAGCCCTTCCTGGCACGTGAGGTAAATAGAAATACTCCCTCCTCGGAGCCTGAGGGTCTCACAAGCAGCGTACAACTCTAGACATTATTAAAGTTTATTAACAAAAGCTTTGTACATATCTTTTCATACACTTGGAATTTTACATCTAGGCAAAATAACAGCACATTTTCATCTTACCTTTTGTACAAATTGTTACAGAATATCCACCAGCGGGCTGAGTAAGTAAAATAAACCACTGGCGTGCTTTTGTAAAGTATCTACAAAAGGGATTTGTGGCTTTTTTTAAAAAAATTCCCCAGAACATATAAAAATAAATTATTTTTACTTTTTCAATTAAATCTACTAATTAGAAATATTACAAATCAAAATATCAATGTTTTCTTATGAATTCTTCACAATACAAAACAGATTCACAAAACTTTATTTACAGAAATGAGGTAAGAACTGTGCAATGTTTAACTAAGAAACATATTGCAGAATTAACATGTTCTTCCAAATAAGTACACAGTGGAGGTCTAATTACAGCTGGGTCTTTTCCTCTAATAATTCCCACCTGAAGAGTGATGAGTGGTCATTACCCCCCTTCCAACTACCCCCCGTACTGCATAGACTCATGCCGTGACATTAGCTACTGTCCCAAGTGTCGTAACGCGAGTTCACCCGTTTCAACCACCGCTGAATTGTAGTGGGAAATACTAACTCACTTTTTTGGTAATTGATTAGTGAAAAGCGACCCAGGTAACAATCTGCCTGAGCTATCTACAGTGGTACAAACACCTCTAGTAAAGGCAGAACAAGGAGGCTGCTGGTGCGACGCAGAATATTCCCTCTGCCGCCAAGGACATGTCTAGTGCAGGATCAGCTGGTGGCAGCCGTTTCCACAGAGCGGAGGTAGCAACAGGCACTTGGAGGAGGCCACACACTACACAGGCTGCTCCCAGGGTGGCCTTCTCATCTGGTAAGAAAACTGTCACTGGAACCAAACCGGTTCCTTTTAAAAACCTCTAAAACCTACACCAAAAGTAATAAACTTTGGATTCCATACTGTAATTCTTACTCAGGAAAAACTTCCACTATATAACAACAGGAATTTAAAGGAATAAAAAGTTCAGAAGTGGATTCCCTTATGAGTCAGGCTTCAAAATAGGTGTGTAAAAAAAAGAAACGACAAACAGCAAGTCCCAGCTGCCATTACAAGCTTAGTCTACAAGGATATATTGCAAGTGCAGCAGAAGATCAGACTGGCCAGGGGTGGGGCTGGTTTGGTTTCTCAAACTCTTGCTCTGAAACCAAAGCAGTGCGTGGCTGGAGACAGGTTAATAGCCTTTAAATGTATGGGATCAGGACCCAAGAGTCACGTATATGCTTTTCCGTGGTTGAATTTGTACTTAGTACCATCCTATTGACCAAATGATTATGGTTTGCAGAGTTTGAGCTACTTCACAGTCTGAAACATTAAAAAGTACATCCATTTTAGTGCAACAAGAAGACAAATGAAAGCCTACCAAAAATATCCTTATGAAAATGATGACCCTTTTGCTGTGCAGTAAGAGTTCCTTGTTGCATTTCTTCTATCAGCAGAGAGGAAAACCGCAGCTGGCAGCCCGAGGAAGTGCTATAACAGCAGGACATGCAGTTCTCAAGTACCATTCAAATGTCAACTCTTCTCTGATGCAACTGGTCCAGCTTTATCATTGAGCCTCTGTGCAAGAGAAAATACTTCTAAAACTCAGATGATAAAATAGAGAGTTAAGTAAATTTCAATTCATACGAATGACAAAAGAGATGAGGTACATTTACGGGAGCGATCTCAACAGTCAATCATAACCATGCATTGCAGAAGAAAAAGCAGGGAAGAATAATTAGAAGCGTTAATCCTACACTGAAGGAACTCCTCCTGAGGTCATCACAACTACCATCAGAAAACACCCGTTTGCTTCTGCTTCCATTCCAAGGAGGGCTGCAGTTCCTGGCTGTTGGTCTCGCCTTAGAAACACGCCCTGGTCAAGACAAATACCCAGTGACCTCTGCTATGCTTCACCCACTGGAGAGGCTGAAATCTACGCTTCTGATAGAAACGGAATTTCCATTTTGCTGTTGGCACAATTCCCTTTCTTTCATAAATTGCTACACAGACATTTCCTGCAAGTATCGAACAGGACTAAGCAAAAAACCTTCTACCATTATTCACTGAGCATTCAGAAATGCAGGAAAATCTGTTCCAGCAGGAAACGAGATTAAAGCATTCAAACTTTTGGCAAATAGATAATTTGTTAATAATCCCTTTTGGATTAGAATAGTTCAACAACCCAATGCAATCTGTCTCAATTCTAACCTTCAAAAATATAATAATAATAATTAAAAAAAGCAATTTTGAAAGATGCCTTTTTAAAGGGCCTATTTGAAAGATGTTCTGACATTTCCTGGAATTGTTTACAGCAAACGGTTACAAGAACAAAACCCAAGACTGTACCAGCGTCCGGGTGAAACCCGCCAGCGCTGCCCGGTCACGCTGCCCAGGCCGACTCACAGCCCTTTCAAGAAACCCAGCGCAAGGTCACACAGGGAAGAGCTTGTTCTGTGCAAACCACATCTAGGCTCTCCGTTCCATTCACTAATAGATTTTAGATAATGGGGGAGATTAATTTTAAACATCCTAGGACACCTTGTAAACACTTCTAAATGAAGGCAAGCCCTGGAGCAAAGCCCTGTGGTAAGAGCACTTCTGCTGACAGTCCGGGACTGGGCAGGAAGGTGTTGGTACCCAAGGTCTGCAGTCCAGTTGCACCACCACGGCGACTGACCAAACGGGGAAGTGAGAACCACCACCCACAAAGCTTAATAAAAGTAAATGCTTATATTTTTGAATAGACAGGAGCTGTTTTCAGGAAAACTGTTCTGAAAATCCATCACTTAGGCTTTGTGTCTCACCTTATGTTTGGGAAGTACAAGAAAAGCACAGATACCTGAGGCCTTCTCCACCACTGTGCCCCTAAAGTAGCTGGAGGCTTTGGTGGGGGGAGCAGAGAGGGGACCAATGTCTAGCCCCAAAGTCCCACCTGCTGTTGCAGACAAGCTGCCCTTTTTTCACTACCACTGCTATTTGATGTCTTCTCCAAGGAATACTGGAACTTTGTCTCTCTACTCATCCTTTGTTTTCACGAGCTCCTTCCCTTCATCCTCTCTTATCTCAACTGTATGCCCCTTACAGAACACAGTCTTTTCTCTGACTCCTTCAAGAACAAATTCCTGTCTTTGGGGATGGAGGTTACAGGCAAATGCTGAAGACAATGGAACATCTTTGTCAGAAAAATGTCTTCTTTCCTCATCTGTCTAGGAAAGGTTTGTATTTCTCTATCAAGTGAAGGAGTCGCTCAGCCTCCCAGCGTACAGCCACGACTTCCCACGCCAGAACCAAGAAACACCCAGCCCCTTCCCCGAGTAGGGATTTCACCTTCCTATCCATGGGCTCCTCCTCTGCCATCACCTGATCCCTGCAGCTCCACAGTGCCCGAGGCCTGGCCAGGACTAACTCCTGAAGTGAGGTGATGAAAGGAATGATCTACAAAATAGTGGCCACCAAGGTGGGGAAGAAGGTGGGGGAAGGAGGACTGGGGCTGCAGTTGTAACCACAAGAGGAAGGCAAGGGTCACTGGGTTCCTGTCCTGATGCAGGGGAGCGGGTGAGTGCAGCAGACAGGCTGGGTCAAAGTGACTGCAAGTTCACAGAGTTTTGAACCTCATTATTTTTCTTGAGCCTTGGGCTGCAATTAAAACAAATTTAAAAATCTACCATCTTTGAAGTGTGAATGCAGGAACATAACTGGCTTATCTTTCGGTTACCTCCTGGGGGGACTACATTGAAAATGAGGTGAGAAATATACTTACTGTCACCTTCTGAGCTGCGTTATCTCCATGAATTGTAAGGAATGGGTTGGTAGTGGCTGCATTAAGTGGGGAGGCCTGCGTGCCTGAAAGCAAGCTGTTCATGGGTATCTGTGCTCCTCCAGTGATCTGCAACTGCTGTACTTCAGACTGGTGGTGTTGGTGGTGGTGATGTTGTTGCTGTACTAATTGATACAAAAGGGCCTGATGTTGTTCCTTGAGCAGTATGAGCAGAGGGAGGAAAACATAAAAAGAAATCAAGAATTAGTTACTCAAAAATAGCTCCTCCCTGGGTTCTTAATCCAGATCTTCAGTCAGTGCAACCCTTAACCTAATCCCAGCTAACTGAGGTTACGCTAGTGAAGCTTCACAAGACTGTGGGAAAGGGAGGAAAGCGCCTGTAAGCAGTTCAGCAGAAGAGCTGAGCCTGCTGGCTTTGGCAGGCTTCTACCAGAGAAACCGTACCTGAGAGGAGTATCGAACCATGCTCCTCAGATCACTGGAACTGCACCCTTAACAACACAAATAGTTCAGCCAGTTACCTAATGGCCTGCATGAGTACTGCAAAGCAGAGCGAAGACAGCTCATGAGATGATCCCCAAAAACCTTTTGCTAGAGTCCTAGTGGAATCAGAGCCAGCAGCTGAGGGTATTGTTAGAATCCTTACACGGTCCCAAACGCTGCTGCCCTCAGCTGCTGCTGAGAGAGAAGCCACCACGTCTACATGGGCCAACACGGGACGGAAGGTGCTATGAAGCTGTTATTCCAGCAATACACACAGCCCAGCGACAGCCTGGCATTTAGCACGGCTATCGTCCAAAAAGGCTGCACACTAAAAATCTAGAAGATGATCCAAATCTGTAATATCAAGTGAAACGCATTTCTAGCGCTTACATTATCCGTGGTTAGACTACAATAGAGGAATTAATCATAATTAACTGGAAAACTTACTGATGTGAGTTGCTGGGTGCTTAGTAACTGCTGAAATTGCTGGTGCTGTTGATGGAGTAGAAGTTGTCTCTGTTGGTCAGGAAGTAATCCTAGTCCCGAGGCACTGTGGGGTTTGAGAAGGTAATACTCTGCTTTAGATGAAAGCATGGGAACTTTTTACTTCAGCTTTCCATTGAAACAAGTAAAAGTTGTATACAAACAGACAGTTCTAATTTAGCATTTTGATTGCACAGTGTCAAATATTAAACTGTCTGGCTGTTGAGTTGCATTTTTTTGATCCACACGTAGGCATTACCACCCCCCCATCTCGTTTGTGCTGAGCAACAGCAACATCTTGCCTGTAGCGTGTGTCTGGTACGTGCACATTATTTTAAACTCAGGTAATAAATTACCATTCCTACATCTCTTCAAATACTTTACACAGAATGGTGAGGTTTTATATTGTAGGACAACTCTTGCCAACCATTAGTACTTAGTTAAGTAGCATTTACTTTGCCTTGGTTTCCTTCTAATTCTTACCTTTTGCTATATTCAGATCTATCTCTGCTGCCCATGACTTGTCTGGAATTTGGCAAACACGCTCAGCCTTGAAGTGGCCCAATGGAGGCTGCCGTGGAGCAGAGCAAGCTGCCTCTGCCCCTGCCTGCTGCTGAGCTCCCAGGCTCTATTTTCATGCCTGTGTAAAATTTTCTGCAGCTATTTAGAAAATCGGGCAGGGAACTGATCCAGCTGACAACTGCTCTGGAAATAAAAGCTTTCCACAGCTATGCCAGTTCACGTGCAAGACCAAGAGCATGAACTGGGGAGGGTTTGGAACAGAAGACCAGGAAGGCCACTGCATTTACTCTTTCGATACCAGTATTAGCTTTTACTAGTTCAAAACACCCACGGAATTATTAAGGTGTAGTTTTACAATGGGTTCACCCTGCTCTCGAAAGGCTGTTTCCCTTGCAGCTGGAGGTTTCTGTCCCCACCCCCTGCACGAGCGCTCCCCAAGGAGCTGCATCTCACAGAGACTGCGCGGAAACCGAAGCCTACACAAAACACACCCAGAGTACCTCCCGCTGTAGCCGAGGCTCCTGTGCGCACAAGCACCAGTACCAGCAAGGTGGTGTGCGTACGATGACCAACAGGGCAGGGGGATTGCTAGCTGGGATTGGTTGTAAGGAGTTAAATTAACTTAAATCAGCCACAAACCCGCACAGGCTACAACCATTTAGCTCACCAGGACATCATCATCTTGCCTTTGTCCAGTGTCCAGCACACGGCAGCCTGGCTCCATCATCTCTCTGACTAAGGTTGCTTTGTATTACCCAGCCAGTATGAAAACACCCACAGCATCACCATTCTCTCTGCTGGGACAGAGCAAGCAGCACACAAACTGTTCCACACTCGCTGCCTGGCCGCAGGGCCAGGGGAAACAGGGGCTGGGCTGCACTTAGTTCTTACGGGAAATGGGAAATCTCCGTCTATGGGGCCAGATGGAATCCACCCAAAGGTACCGAGGGAGCTGGCACAAGTGCTCACCAAGCCACTTGCCATCATTTACCAGTGGTCTTGGCAAGCCAGGGAGGTTCCAATGGACTGGAGGTTAGCCCGTCTACGAGAAGGGCTGGAAGGAGGATCTGGGGAACTACGGGCCTGCCAGTCTGACCTTGGTGCCAGGGAAGGTCATGGAGCAGATCAACATGAGGGCCATCAAGAGACACATACAGGACAACTATTGGATCAGGCCCAGTCAGCATGGGTTTATGAAAGGCAGCTCCTGCTTGACTAATTTCATCTTGTACGACAAGGTGACTTAGTATATGAGGGAAGGGCTGTGGATGTTGTTTAACTGGCCTTTAGTAAAGCCTTGGACAATGTTTCCCACAGCAGCCTCCTGGAGAAACAGCTCATGGCTTGGATGTGCATACACTTCACTGGGTAAAAACTGTCTGGATGGCCAGGCCTAAAAGGTTGTGGTGAATGAAGTTAAATCCAGTTGGCTGCCAGTCACAAGCGGTGTCCCCCAGGGCTCAGTACCGGGGCCAGTCCTGTTTAATATCTTCATCAATGATCTGGAAGAGGGGATCAAGGGCACTCTCAGTAACTCTGCAAATGACACCAAGTTAGGTGGATGTCTTGACATCCTTGAGGGTAGGAAGGCTCTACAGAGGGGTCTGGACAGGTTGGATCGAGCTTCAGCAAGGCCAAGTGCCAGGTCCTGCACTTGGGTCACAACAACCCCAGTCAATGCTACAGACTCGGGGAAGAGCAGCTGGAAAGCTGCCTGGTGGAAAAGGATCTGGGGGTGCTGGGGGAGAGCTGGCTGAACATGAGCCACCAGTTTACTCAGATGGCCAACAACACCCTGGCCTGTATCAAAAACAGTGTGTCCAGCAGGACCAGGGACATGATTGTCCCCCTCTATGCAGCACTGGTGAGACTGCACATCAAACACTGGGTTCATTTGGGGGCCCCTCACTACAAGGAGGACACTGAGGTGCTGCAGTGTGTCCAAAGAAGGGCAATGAAGCTGGTGAAGGCTCTAGAGCACAAGTCTCATGAGGAGTTGCTGAGGGAACTGGGTTGTTTAGCCTGGAGAAAAGGAGGCTGAGGTGAGACTGTACCACTCTCTACAACTACCTGAAAGGAGGTTGTAGCAAGGTGGGAGTTGGTCCCTTCTCCCAAGTAACAAGTGACAGAACAAGAGGAAATGGCCTCGTTGCACCAGGGGAGGTTTAGGTTGGATATTAGGAAAACTTTCTTCACTGAAAGGATTATTAGGCCCTGGAACAGGCTGCCCAGGGAAGTAGTGGAGGTATTTAAAAGACACGTAGCTGTTGCTCTGAGGGATGTGGTTCAGTGTGACTTAGCAGTTCTGGGTTTATGGTTGGACTCAAAAATCTTAAAGGTTTTTCCATCCTAAATGATTCTATGATTTCCCATCATCTCCTTCATGATATTCATTACCATCACTTCTACCACCATCCTAGTTCTCAAATCTCTTGTCAATGGTCTTTTTCCCTAGCCGAGAAATGAATTCTGCTGACCTTGTCACATGCAAGCCCCTTTGGCTCTGATGATTCTCGCTCTGCTGTTTTTCCCTGTGTGCTGTATGTTTTTCTGAAACGCGCTACTGCAGGCGCACGCACGGCAGGGACTTAACATGGTGGAGCACAGGATGGGTATCACTGCTCTGTTTATGCCCTGGTAACTGCTAGCAGTGCTTGGTTGTTGATGGAACCAGGGATGACACTTCACCTACCCTAGGAAACTCATAGATTTTCCTCCTGCGCCACAACTGCAAAACTCAGACCTGACATCAGCTAGAACTGTCAATGTGTCTGACTTTCAAATGATGACATCAATTGATTGAATTCCCTCAGTTAATTTTGAATTGAACAAATTTTTTAAATGCAAGCAGCTTTAAATTCAGTTGTATCAAAAATATTTGTAACAATTGCAAACAATATGTACCTTCAGTCTGACCAATATCACCAATATTTCCTCATTCTCTTTTTACCTCACTTTTTCTGTATTCAGCTACCCTAGAATGAATTTTCTTCACTATTATTTTCCTTCTTTTATCCCATTCTTTCTTTTTTCCTATATCATCTTTTACCTTTGCACTTCTTTTTTCAGTTGTTGTTCCTCCCTTCTCTTTATATGCTCTGCCTTCCTCTCTTGCTCTGCATTGGCACTTGAAAGAAAATATCCTCAGCCAGCAGCTGGGATCTAAGTGTCTAGAAACAAAACCTAACTACAGAAGACAAAACACTGCAGCTCCCAAGCTTCCCAGAAGAGGCTGTTCACTGGATTTCACCAGAGAGCTTTCTGTAAACCAGAGCAGGCTGGAATGTAAATTTAATTCTTTTTACCTTCTCATTAAAAGGTATATGATCAGTCTGAAACTCTCCATCCTGCAGTCTTCTCTGGTTGCAAGAACATAAAGAAACAATCCTATCTTTTTCCTGAAATCAGTTAGTCTCCCAGTTGCTAGCAATCTGTATTAAGCCATCTTTTTCCCAGAAAAGGATCCACTATTTTACTCTGTGGAATGAACGTGAGCTCTTTTACCTACAATTTGAAACTCTGAAACAGCAGTGTGATAATCAGTGTTTTCTCACCTCTCTGTGTCCCACAGTTAAAGAGCTCACATAAATAAGGACAATATGCATAAAAAAGTCTTCCTGTACTAGTACACAACCTAGCTATTTTCCACATAAAACTGTTCCAAACACATGCTGATGCTTGGGAAGTTACCGTAAGTAGCAACTTACAGGAACATCTGGTAAGTCTTTTAATTGCAGAAGAATACACAAAAGATAGAAAGTAGGGCTGAGATCTCACGTGGCTTTCCATGGTCTTGCAAATACCAGTTTAACCCACCTCCAAACTGGATCACTCACCGTGCGGTCCAACCCGGTTTGGAGAGCTTGCAACAGCACAGAACCAAACCTCCATGCCTACCTCTGCTCACCACCATTTAAGCTTCCCACTTACACAGCCAGAGCAGTGATAACTGGAGGAATGCAGCATTAAAAACCAGCCCCCTAGCTGCCACTGGCACAGCACTGCACTCAAGAGCTGCGGGACCAAACGCTGTCCCATGCAGCTTCAGAACCAACAATTTCAGCTAGTGGAAAATACTATTTTTTCTTCATTAGATGTCATCCCAGAACCATTTCACAGTTTAGTTCCAGTAACAGAGCAAGTTTTTTTCCTATTTTTCACCTAATCATTTCTAATGAAAGAAACAGGAATGAGGAATATACGTGTCACTACTAGAATCATTAGCACTAATTAGCATTAGCGATTGCTTGGCCTGAACTTTTTTCCTCTAAATATACAACTAGAAATACTGAAAACTCACAGAAAATAGAGGCAATTGTGAAACACCTCAAAAGGAAGGGAGCCCAGCAAATCATCTGGATGAGCTCAAGAAAGCAGAGAATTTTGTGAAAAGTGCACTTTTAAATTTAGTACAAACATTCATTTTAAATGAGTATTATTGGGGGAGCAGTGCTGAAAGATTATGCTAGAACAGAAACAGAGAGATGGCAATGCTGGCAGAGTTGTGCATTGTGAGCTTGCTGTAGCAGAAAACAGTGAATCACTGGAGTATTCCAGGCTATGCTAAAAGTTAGAATGAGAGCTTATGAACAGTATACTAGTTGCAATATTCTGCATGAACTAGTCTACTGCACACTCAAGAGTTACAGCAGTTAAGATGGATATAGAAAAAAAAAAGAGAGAGAGAAAAAACCCCAAAACTTTCTGAAGTAATTTGTGCATTAACAAAATCAGATGAGAAAACAGCAGCACGACTGGTATATTTTGGCATTACCTGAGAGTGTGAAGTATTATACAACTGGTTAATACTAATGATTTTGTCTAGTATTTCTCACTCCTCACACTTTTGGGGAGAGTAACACAAAATTCTTGTGCTTTCAGTACATCTCTGATACTCAAGAAAGAAGATGAATTTCCATTAATGAAATGTCTTTTGTTTCACCTACAAAATGCTATGTTTGTATATGATATAAACTATAAAAACCGTAACCTCCTCAGTAAAAACATAACAGCTCATCAAAACAACAAGCTATACCTGGAAGGATCAGGTTTTATGAGCCTGTTGAAGCAATACCACACAACATTCGCAGTACACAAATATTCAGGAGCTGCCAAACGAACAGCAAGGAAAGAAACTGGCAAGAGAAGCTGCAAAACGAGGGGTCCCTTGCATCATTCCAACCACATAGGCCTTTTTTGGTGGGTAATCCACCATAATCTCCAAAAATAAACTCTACTTAAAAGACAAGTAATCCACTCCCTATTTGCAGGCATTTCTATCCACACAGAACCGTAGCTCTCCTTCCTGAGCGAGGGACAATAAAAGCAGTGGGGGAAGGGGAGCAGGGAGAATGAGTTAGCCCAGGCTCTCCTCTATCCCAAAATACTTCCAGACCAAGCAGTCCAGTCCCTCCCTGGAAAGCAGCTGTCTCCTTTTGTTACCCATTTGCTCTGCAGCTCAGTCAGCAGCAGTTTATGCTACTGAGGATACCTGGGTTTAGGGAAGGGCTGCTCTAAGTACTCAAGCAAGCATCTTTTCATACATTTAAAAACCCATAGAACACCAACTGAAGAACTAATTTTATTGTCTTTGGAGTCAGATGCAGAGAACTGCAAACACCATACAGCTATATTATGACTCCTGTTAGTTACGCCTATTGCATCTTTACTTATATGGCCCTGTACCGTTCTCATTCTTCCCCTCCCCCACTCCCTACTGCACCAAATGGCAGCTTTTGCAGTGCTCCTTTAATCCTGAAAGGACGACTGGCAGGACAAAGAAAATTGTTTTCTGAACTACTAAAAAAGAGCTGCAGTGCACTTACATAACTACTTTTGTTTGGGAATGGGACTTGATTAAAAACCAGGAATAAATGGACACTAGGATTCCCAAAAGCTAAACAGAAAACATCTTTTCTTTGACTTGATTATTTGTGCTTCCCTTATATGGCTCCTTGCTTTCGTTCACAGATCAGAAGCAGAACCTAGTTTGGTGACTAGGAAGGAAGAAACGGTCCCTTTGGAATAAGACAGTTAAAAAATAAATAAATACATAAAAATCTATCTAACCTGAAGAACAGCAGGCACTATGGGGAAAAACATAAATATCAGCCAACTCTTACCTGTTATTTAACGTGGTCGGCAGAGGATGCGTTGCATTGGGTGGCACGGTTGCGTGAGTGAGAGGAGAAGGGTTCTGCGATATTGTTGCTGGGGTCTGAATTACCCCATTTAAAGCCCCTACAATTCCATTGATTGCCAGCTGGCTGGCTGGCAGCGCTCCAATTATTCCACCCACACCAGGCACTGCAGGAATGGTGGAGGTTACAGTCTGCATACCACTAGCTAGTGCCCCCACTGTCACACCATTGACCTGTTGAACTCCCGTGACTCCTGAGCCTTGCTGAGCTGGACTCTGCCCAGCAGGTGGTGGAGTGGAAAGAGCTGATGAACTGCTGGTGCTTTGTCCGCTGGAGGTTATCTCCTGGTGTAAAAACAAACAGCAAAACCCCCTCAGCTGCATAAAATTTCACCTAAACAGCACAATGCAAGGACTATGAGGAGTTAACTCGTTACAAGTTTAAGTTTAGAAGAAACAAATAAAAATTACCTGATTTAATACAGGGAGAGAATTATCCGGTAAAAAACTGTTTCCCAGATGAGGGCTTTTACTGCTGTTCAAGGAATCAGTGCTAGGTGCTGAAGTAATTATTTAAAAAAAAAAAAAAAAACACACAGTGGTTAAATTTCTATAACATATGAAAGGATTCAGAATACTTATTTCAATATAATGTCAAAGGTAAACATAGAAAATGAAAAGTCAACCTTAAAATTTTACTATTCAGCAATGATGTTAACTAAGTAATTGGTGAATCAAGAGATTCAAAGAGATGTATTTTAGGCTGAAGTAAGAAAGAAACTCCACTATGACAAGTACTAATTCATATAAAACTTCCAGTTGACTTTCAAACATTTAAACACACCAACAAATTCTTAGAGTATATTCATCCTCCATGCATTTGCACCTCCCACCCATGGCATACGTGGATGAAACAGCTATTTCATATCAATACACGTCTGAATTACTTTGACACTTTAAAACTCCAAACTTACCTGCTTGTACTGGAAAGGCATGTACTTGATGAGAAGGGCTAGGATTTGAAGTTATGGTTGGGAAGGGCACTGAAAGTTGTGCATTGAGTAGCTGAAGCCGCTCCTTCTTAGCGGTCAGATTCTTGATCTGCTCTTCTAACCGCCTGTTTTCAACCTGAAGTTGGTGTAATGATTTCAGCATTCCTAAAACTAAGGCAAAAACGCATTATGTTGTCTTTCCAGGACCACAGTCAAATAACAATAACTTTTTTTTTTTTAAATCTCTGTATTTAGTTTAAAACTAGCATTAAGTCACATACGAAAATGTAAATAATTATTACAGAAATTTGACTTTAAGTGGAAAGGTTTAGGATCAATTTTGTGCAATTTAAAGCGCAGAGAAAAGTCTGTAGCATGTGATTGTAATTTTGCAATATATCTCCACCCTGGCTTAAATACAGATGAAGTTGCATCACTAGGGCCGGCGTTCATTTTAAGCAAACAGCAGTAGATGATAACTTATCCCCATATCAGAACAGAAAAATAGTATTATTTTAGTAGCATAGGCTAATTGCATAGCTGGGAAAAATCTGTTTCAGGGGCAGTATCAGAAATTACAAACATTATCTAAGCGGAAAAAATTTGACAAACACAAATTCAACTAACAACACCATCAACCAAACACGTTTATGGTTAAAGAAGCAAGGCTGTGAAAAGGGAGTTTTCCCTGCTCTAGTGCCTTGCACAGTGAATCATACACTCACTGCAACAGTGAGAAAAGTCATCCAACGCGAAGTTATCGCGACACGCCCTGTTGGGAGCAGGAGCTCCTATTTGCTTACAGTGGCGATCTACAAATCACCCAGCAGGGAGCACTGTGTGAGCACTGCACTTACCACCCCCCCCCCCCCACCCCCCCCACAGGGTTTTTTGTTTCTTTTTCTTCCCCCCTTCTTCCAGAAAAAGGGCATCATCTTCTGTACTAATCTGATTTTTACCAGGCACGGGTTTCTCAAACTCCTATTTCATTTCAGAACTTGGATTTCCCAACTAGTAGTAGAGTGTGACTATAAAGCCACAGGGATAGCCATTTTTTTCTTTAATTCTAAATTGTATTTGTTTAACATGACCTCTGGGCCTACTACAGACATAAGTCTACTGGTATAGGCACATCTGGTCATTTCCCAAGGATTTAGCTTTTATCCCTCCTCTTCAAGAACATACAAAGGAACCCTCAGTGAGCCCAAATGAGATGCAATAAGACTTAGCTAAACCTGTCCTCCAGCTATCATGTTTAAAGGATTATCCCTGCATGAATTTCCTCACAATTAGCATTTTTGTCAGAATACCATTCATAAAAATACCAACTAGATACCACTTTACACTACCAACAAGAAGAATAGTATGTTCTGTAAAATAAAATGGAAACCCTAACCTGGCACTGAAAAATAAACACAAATTTTATGTATTAAATCATTGTCTTTCATGCTGATATATTACTGAATATGGAGATGTACGTGATCTACCCATCACTTATGCTTTTAACATATCCATTCTTGCACTATTCCACTCTATTAAACATAACTTGAGAAAACAATGATTTGTTTGCTTTGAGAATTTCAGGAGAAACATGGAATATAATGAAGATATGAAAGCCCAGTAGGACACCTGCCTAACATTTGTAAATATTTTTTTAGAACAGCAGCAGAAGCAGGCAGTGTGGAGTTAAAAAATGAGAAACACAATGATGAAAAATTATTGTGTCAATTGATACCACACGATACAAAGCAAACTGGGGAGCTGTGCTATGCTGTTTACAGTAGTGGATCTCAGAGTCCAGAATTCATTTCCCAACTCTGCAACTAACCAGCTGGGTTTGCAAGTCACTTCCTCTTGAATGACAATTTCTCCAGCCACAAAAAAGTAGATGATTATAGAGAACTCTCTTGTAATCTACTGAAGCCACGCTCTGCATTAAGAACTATGCTGCAATTATATATTACAGTTATATTTCTATTCACAGCAGAAAAAATATGTGGTTTTTTAATTCTTGGACAAGCACTGAATAGCAGTTCTGAGTAACACAGTTAAGAAAAGCAGTAATAAACAGTATGTGAGTACTTACTGTCACTAGGGGTGCCTTGCTCTAGTAAGAACTGTTGTCCTTCACTCCATTGCCTCTCCAGAAGCTGTTCTATGCTGGCTGCTACTGGGGGCAAATTTTCCCCACAACTGTTCCCTGATTGATCATAGCGAATCTGCAAGCTGCTTACAGGGGATCTGTTGAAAAGATTGCAATTTATTGTTTAAAGAAAAGGGTAGAAGGGATGTATTAGTAAAAAGGCTGTTTCTTACCTTATATCAGCCCTTAGCACCTACGTATCTTACATTTCCAACTCACCAAAAACACTAAGAACTACTGGTTCTCACTGTGAAGGCTTTAATAAAAGGAAGATGTACTATTTCCCAGCACAAGAATTTATACTGATGAAGCACATAACCTCTTGCACACAGACTAACATAATACAGTGCTGTTTGTCAGGTATTAAGTTATACAACACATACTTCTACAGCCACAAGCCACTGTATACGGATACATACAGCACCTGCCATAAAAAAAACACAAACCCAAACACACACAAAAAAAATAACAACCAAAAGCTAAAATTTTCCAAGAGAAAACTAAGAAAATAAACGCTTTATTAAAATCAGCACAGTAATGGTACTGCCACGTAGAAGGTGATATGTAATCCCACTGCACGGCTTGTTCTAAAAAGAAGGGTGTAAAACTAGATTTTTGATGGACTACGTGAAAATATGACTTCACAAGGGACACAATGAGAGTTGAAGTTATTCTCTGTCTGTCCCGTGCACACTTAATGTACTTCCTTTTTCACTCGCTATCACACGTAGTTCAAAGAACAATCCCTTTGCTACATGTCTTTCCTCATTCAGGAGGAAATTAAACACGCAGCCACGGAGGAAGCTGGGTACCCCTCAGGTCCTGTAAGAAAGCTCCTTTTGCATCGGATGGGACAAAATTTCACCTGCGAGCAAAAGCACGGTCCCTTTCCTCAGACAGGATCAAAGCCCACTAAAAGTTGGCTGGTGGTTTTGTTTGTTTTCTTGTTTGTTTAAATCAACTCCAGCGAGCTGAGATTCAGGTTCTTATATATTAATTACAATAAGTAATAACCACTGGTGCCATCACAGCATCACAGCTGTACTGTTCTACACGTAGTGCAAACCAACACGACCACCACAGTCCCAGGACAGGACAACATATAGAACTCAGGAAATCAGTGTGTTAATTATGATTAGCGTAATAAGCAATGGTCACAGCCCATTAGCTACCTAATGACTGCCAAGCATTTTGGAGGCACCAGAGCAAAGTGACTTTTATGAGAAAAGGTTTTAAGTAGGTGACTTAAGAGGTGTGTTAAGTATTCATAAATAATTCGCCTTTTGCATACAGGATGAAAGAAGAAAAACACTTGTTAAAATCAAAGCCCCGATGAATGGGTAACCAAGTTTGTGTTTTGTGGATGACAACTCAACAGCATTTAACAGTTCAGCACTGACATGGCAAAAACAGCCTTAAAACTCCTTGTTTACAGGATGTACTGAAGTGATAAGGAGGAAGGTTTATGCGGAACCATTCTGAACAGATGTACTACACTCCACACAAACAACACGCTTCAAAAAAAAGCCACAAAACACAAGACAAACCAAAACTTGAAAACAAATACAGAAAATCACCACACAACACCCCCAGCGACTTGTTTCTGTATGCATGCTTCTGAAGGCACGTAGTGCTACTCTAACAGATTGCGACATCTGAATTATAAATCACCAACAAAACTCTTGTTGGGCTTAGGACTGCTTCCTATCAATTTCACAAAGGTGGAAACAAAGCAACACGTGACTGTATAACCTCTGCAATCCTTCACTGGAAGCCTGTACAGAGGGAGAGAAAAATAATTAAAAATCTAGATTTCCACATATCTCAATATAAGCCAATCCATCCTCTTCTAGATGAAGCCCGACCTCAGCCGTTAGACATGATACAGTTCCTGCATACTAGGGGTGAATCCTTATTCCAAACAGTATTTGATCATAGTTTCCAACAGGATCACAACCGTGCTGCTGCATGCGCAGATCCGACGCTGTCACTGAGATGGAAATCCCTTGCTTCACGGTTCATACCTTGCTGACTTGCACAAGCTGTTTGGGTTTTTTGGAGTTTGGGGTACAGCTATTCATACTCTTACAGTAGTAATTGTAAGCAATTCTGCATATTTCAGTGCAGGTGTTACATAATGTATTTTTAAGGATGAAGTTAATACGGGGTAAAAATAGTTCAAGTGCTACCTTGGGAAAAGCAGCAATTCCTTTGCAAAACAGAAATAGATCGCGTTACCAGGTGTATTTATATTTCTCATATATATTAAAATTTTAACTATGACAGCTTAAACATCAAACACTGCAGTTATATGGGAGTACCAAGATCTAACAACATGACTTTAAAATGACCATGCAGCTCATGAGTCACATATGCATTCTCCAAAGAGCTGCAATCAGCTGCATCATCAACAGCAAACAATTGTTTCTGCAAGTGTTTTTATTTTAAGCAACTATTTGAAAATTACATGGTTCTTTCAGAGAAGGCTGTTATTTATGTCTCTCATAAGCTTCAAAGGGAATGGTCAGAACTTGCAGAAAAATAATTTTAATAGATAAAGCAGGTAACGTTCAGAGTTGCAAAGTTTTCAGATAGCAGACTTTTGTAAGTTCGCTTTTTATTCACTGAAAACCTTATTTTCAGTAATCAGAGGGAGTTACTTATTTAACCAGGGAGGGTGGGGAGTTACCTACGCATTTTAGAAAAGTTGACAAACGTGTGATCTTTCTTACCCCACAAACTAGGGGGAAATTTGCTGACTACTGCATTTAATTGAATGGATAAGCTTTCTAATTTTTTTTCCATGCTAAGAGTGAAGAACTCTACCAGCAAGCAAAAGCTAGCTGCTCTTTGCATAGTGCTACAGCTTCCAGATGTTGAAGGAAGCTCTGCAACTGTGGACTGAGGTGGCCTTTGTATCATACAGTTCTCCTTCACTAAACCCGTGAAAGCCAGCTGAAATTTGACCATCTTTTAAGTACTGGACTGTATATACCCTGAACATACATTCTGTAGAAGCATCACACTTAAGAAGTTTAACTTCCTAAATATTATATCTGAAGACAACCTGAACACAACTACGGCCTAATGCAAATCGTACAAAGACCAGGCCTTTTAATCCCTAAGAAGGGATTAAAACTTGCACTGACAACAATGTAAACTTGTAAATACCATGTATGTGTAAGATGACGACTAAATGCATAATGAAAATTTCTGGAATTTCCCAATTGTTGAGCATTTCCCTTTGCAAAATTAACTTACTTGTCTGCATATACACAGACATGTTCCTTATGAATATACAGACAGTCATGATAATGTAAATATATGTATTTATACTGTGAACACAGCCTAAACTCATTTGTAATTTATTGTTTCAGAAGTAACATGCATTGGAAACCTTAAAAAAGAGAGTTCATGACTAGGGAATAACACCTAAGTATTATTATGGATAGTCTAACTCCATTTGACAAGTCTTCTGATTAATTAAGGAATAAAATACAAGATCAAGAACACCAGGCATGTACATGAAATGATCTAATTTGGAGATATTTATAAGTTACTGTAATAAACACATGCCATAACAATCAAATTAATTGTTACAGTGCTGTATCTGTGTAACTCCTTTTTCTTTCTTTTTTTAAGCTAACCTAAGACCCTTTTCAAGATAAAATCCCCATGGTTAGTTCTTCAGTAAAAAAAAAAACCAAAAGCAAAACCAATACAGTAGTACTACTATAAAAAACAATTCATATGGGATCTAGTATGGAACATAAAGCCTCTTAAAAACAAAGATTCACTTAAAGTACGTGGAAAATATTGCTGAAGTATTTAAAACACAATATTGATATATTAACAGCAAGTATTTTAAAACAAAATAATATCATACGATTTCAGTTGAATTCCTATGTCACACTTCTGTACTAGAGCCGAATTGCAGCAGAACAAAAAGAGTACTTTTTTCCACAGAGAACTGTTGTATAGTTTGAAATGGTGAAAGAAAGGGAAGAAAATATTTGTTTAAATTTTAACTGATATTTAACTTCTCAGACCATCTTATTCAGGGTGATCACTGTCGTTTTTAAGTCCACGGGATTTTGGAATTTTTGCAAATATAACTAAAAATATGATTATGGTAACAACTCTGTGGAGATAAGTAGTACATGTGCATTAAATGATACATATGTCCCTCTAAAGCAAGTCTCTATTTCTTAAGTAAAGCCCTTCATTTGTAAACCTAATTTCAGTTGATATAAAAGTAAATTTCTGCACTTTTTAATCTATCTGGACCCATCAGGGTTTTTTTTTTTTAGATTGATATATCTCTGTACAAATCAATGTATGTATACATGTGTGTATGTATATACATACATTATATATATGCTTTTAAAACACTTCGGTATTAGTAGTAAAAAGATGGTGAAGTTTCCAAATGTTAAAACATTTCCTCTGCCTGCACTCTCCAATGTAAATAATGCTTACCGTGGTGAGAGACTTCCTCTGGGTGAACCTCCTCTGCCAACAAGGCTGCGGCTATTATCTCCGAGATCTTGATCTGCAGTGTAAATATTTCACAGCTGATAAATCGACTCTTCTCAGATAAGAGTTTTAAAGCTGATGTAGATATTTTAAAAATACCTCAAATCTCAACTCCTATCTGCAGTTACTGCTGAAGAGCGACTACGTAACTCGTTTAAGATTGCTGAACTGTAGCATGTAAGGTGTTGTCCTTACACATTTCTGAGGCTGTACCAGGCCATGGATTATGTTCACTTCTTTCATTCCTTTCAGTTTTACAGCACAGAAGCGTGGTTTGCATTTGCAGTACCCTCCCCTCAGCCACTTTTAATTTGTACGGTGAAAGTAATGAATCACAGCTGTGGACAGCTAATCTGTATGCTTATCACAGCAAATCCTGATGCTCTGTATTTTTTTAACACTTTGCATCCCAAAATAACTCGTAAAATACAGAACGTATTAAAGTTACCGCTGCCATCTAACAAGCGCACGTTATTCTGCAAATTAACTGAAAACTTTATGAAAGCCTCTAATTCACTAATTCCTATTTATAAGCAGAAGGATAGGAAAGTCCCTTGCTAAAAAGGTAGTAAAACAAACAAAAAAGGCCTCATTAAATATACGAAAACGTTTTGCTTGGAAGGACTCAAAAGGGTTATTTTCCCTATGGCCTCTCAATAAAATAACCCTATCTGCCCCCTTCAAGGTTGCCCTCCCCCTATTCTGAGTCAAGCGACCTCCGACCTCTTGGAGGGCAAAGACATGACTGATCCATTCTTGGTAAACTGCTAAACTCATTCCCTTCCCCCAAACAGGCAGGACTACTACGACATGTCAACAAACCCTTATGGAGGGAATGAAACAAAGCAAAGCCAGCGGCTCATTAAAACCGTAGAGGAGAGCCAACGGTACAAATTGCCGATCGGTAAATATTCACAAGATTATTAAATGCTGCAGAAGTTCTCTAACGGGATCTCTTTCACACCAAGTTGTATGTAATGCAATTTCATGAATTATGCAAATCAAGGTTTAAACTATTCACGGCAAAGCCCAGAGCTGTGTTCCTCTCCTTGCAAAGAGCTCCGAACTGAACACATCAATCACAGAAGTCACAGGAGACATTGTTGCATTCCTGCCTGCTGATGGCTCTGCTTAAACATTTACATTTCAGACACCAAAAAAAAAAAGGGGAAAAAAAAGGAAAAAAAAAAAGGAAAAAAAAAGGGGGGGTGGAGAGAGAAGTAAATCCTACGCTGTTCTGCAGGACAACTGAGAATTTACTAATTTACTTCCAACAAAGAACAACTTTATACAGACACTGAAAAAACAAATGTTGAGCAGAGTTCAAAAATAAAATTTTAAAAATCTTTTAAAAAAAACCCCTAAATCTGTAAAGTGCCCATTTGTCACCAGCACGGGACGCTTACCTGCTTGGCTGTTTTCAGACTGCGCTATAAGTGCTGCCATTGCTGAATTTGGATTCAGCCTATTGCCGTACATGTGGGATGGAGGCAGACTGAGAGAAGATCCAGGTAGGGTGTTTGCCTGCAAGAAACCAATTCAAACTTGATTTTTTTATTTTATTTTAAGAGGGATAAAGTCTAAATATGTTTTAAAGAAGCTTTCCTAATGCACAATTATTCGTTTTCCTTAAACTGCCTTTTTTCTTTTAAAAAAAATTTAAAAGAAAAAAAAAACCTACTTTCCATTTGTGAGTAAAGGAATAGAATAGCAGTACTGTGAAAATATATCAGGTTTTAAAGTGTGCTTTACTTGTCATTGGCAAGATCTGTTAATAAAAAACCTCCTAATGAAAAAAAATAAAATAATGTCACAAATATTACAAATACCTAAATTGCATTTTCAAACACCACCAGTGTAGCAAGATGGACAGACTTCCTTGAGATCCTGAAGTATGCACTCAGTGCTGGGACTTCATAGCATGGCGACCATGTGGTTATCCTACTAATTATTTAATCTTATTAAACCATTTACAAAATAAGGGCAGGTAGACAACAGATGTCTCACAAATGCTTAGGTTCCTTACATCACAAGCCGGCTGTGGAGGTCAAAAGGTCCAACTTTCAGCTCTACGGTTTAACTACACAGAGCCATATTTCCCTTGCTCGGCTCCGTCATTAGTAAAACCTGCACACTATTTTGTTACTTCCTATTTTGATAGACTTGGAAGCCTGGTGGTTTTTTGTTGTGTTTTGTTTTTATTTTAAAGAACGCAAACAGCCATTACAAGTATGTTTTCTATACAATAGGGGGCTCTCGGAATCACAGCTTTGCCCTGACCCCATATAAGGAACTGTATTTTTGGCAGTTGGCCAGCTCTACTTATTGAAGAGCTCCCAAAGTTTGTGTTCATTCATGTTGCTAACCACAATTCTGAAGGTCTCTGCTGGGACTTGTGCCAAACAAGCGAAAATGAACCCTTAAACAGATGAAGCTAAGGAGGCTGGCCAAAATCTTGCATAATCCAACGCAATAAAAATACCTTCTTCCTTGGCTGCTTATGCTTTTTCCCTTTCGAAGAAAAGATTTGTGTCAAATGCCGAGTTGCAGAGACAGGCAATCAAAGGAAAAAAAGGCACAGCTTCTTATTAAAAAGGCATTTTCCCAACTGATAAAAAAACATTATTTCAGAACAAAGAAAAGACCACTATATGGGGGGGGGGGGGGGGGGGAAAAAAAAAAAAAAAAAATCAATGATACACAACCCGAGTGACCACTGGTTTTAAAATGAATCTTTTAAGAAAAGGTAAACAACCTTTAAAACGGAAACTTTTTTTTTTTTTTTGGAAAATGAAAAAAGGTGAACTCAATTTGTGGGACATTTTGACATCTATAACTGCACACAAGAGACGGGGGAAACATACTGGTTATTACAGCAAAATATTACAGAGTATAAACTACGTCTCTGGAAAGAATCACACGCTACCATTAAGTTTTGGCTTTCAGCCAACATATTAAACTTGATGAATGGACTTTTATGAATTCACACAACTGTTTTCAATGATGCTTTATTTACTATATACTGGTGAGAAACTGTGCCTGATACTTACAGTTCTCTACTGTCACAAAGTTAGAAAAAGCCACGAGTAATTATGTACAATGATCAGGATTTTTTCACTTTTAAAAAGGTTATGTGCAAGATCACTAGACACGGAACCAGAGTTTCACTTCAATTCTACACAAGACGTGCCATTTGATCTGTATTTTTTGGGAAGTCTTAAAAATAATGCGGGAATTTCCAACTAGCCAGGTATAAGAGCTTACAGAAATACAGTATGTATTAGTACTGTGACACTGATGAAGGCAGCAGTACTGCACAGTTCCTGCTATTTAAGAAACACTTATAGTGTGATTCCAACTCAACTATTATCATTCACTAGAAACATTCAGCTGTTTTCCTCTCAAAAATAAAACTAACTTCAAAAACAAGGTAGTTTTTTGTCAAACCCTTTCAGAATGGAATATTACAAGATTCAACCATTATTTGCTCCCCTAAGAGACAAGACTGGCAATAACAAAAAAAGTCTATATAAACTATATTTAAATAAATTGAAGTTATGAATTATACTAAAATAGTTTCTGCATTTTTTTTTTTAACTATAAACACCAGGTCTTCTTTCTGTTTTATTTTAGAATATTTTTAATAAAATTTCTCTCAATTCTAGTAAGTGTACTTACTGCTCACGGTTTACACAGAAGCTGCTACGTTACTCCGAGTAATTAACTGCAAGGCAACTTAAAACTGCACAACAGCAACTATGGATTAATTTATGGCAGGGCAGCTACAATCAGCAAGGAGAATACATGTTTATTTAACTGAAACATGCCCAAATAGCTTTAAGAACTTTCTAAAAGTATCTAGGTATCTTGAAAGGAGTTGCTAAAGTCTGTAGAGTAACCATCACATCACAAAACAAAAGACATCAAAGGAATTATACAATCTTTGCTAAGTGGGTTGATACAACAGATCAAAAGACTTAGCATGATTTAAACATTATCTAAGAACACGAGTTTTTTCACAAGTGGTGGTTCACTCTAAACTTAACCCCTGTTTAAAATAATAGTAAAGGTGGCCTGCAACAGGTTGGGACTACCAAAGTTCCAGTGCCATTGTGCAACTCTAAAGGGACAAACTCACATCAGTAACGTTGTTCAAGTAAGTTGGAGGTAAATATAAAAAAGTTTTTAAGAAGTTTTTTTAAGTGGCTATGTAAAACGAAAAAACCCACAGCTTTGTGAAGCTTTATTATGTATGTGACGACTTCATCTGACAGGAAAGGAGAAGAGGTGGAGGAGCGCTACATTATTTAAAGGTGAAATAGGAGCTTCATGTTTCACTCAGTGGAAACAAGCTGCAGCAAGCGTTTATTAAAAATGCGCAATCCTCCTGTCAATACATATTAAGGTCACAGGACTGCAACATGTTCTAAAATGCCGAACTTTTAAAGCTGTAGTATTCTTTATTTCAACCGATTCTATTTTAAAAGTCAACATAATACACGATCAAAATGTATGAACTAATAAAACAGAGAGACTGCTAAGTATCTATTTTGAAAAGGCAGCAAATTTTCCTGAAAAGATTTTAGCAAAAGGTTTTAAGCACATTTTGAGGTCTATAATACACTGCTTTCATTTATGGCATCTTCAATAAATCAGTAAAGCAATAAGCAGCAGAGCAGCACAGAAGGCAGATACACTGTAATTCACAGAATGCCCAAGTGCAATAAGAATAAATGATTGCTATTTGATTGATGCTTAAAAAGGACTTCCTCTGCAGCAAGAAAGTGCAAGTATGTTCTTCTAATTAAGGAATGAGAGTTGCAAGTTAACTAAATGTAACCGGTATATATAAACATCCTCTGAATTATTTAAAATAGTTTTCTATTACTTCGCATCAGTCCAAAATGGTATTTTACCATAACAGTGTGACTATGAAGTTCCCCGAGCTGACAACTATTTGCATTCATAATTTGACATTTACTTGAACTTCCAGGGGAACAGTTTCTTCATTTCAAAAGTTACATGTTCCTTAAGCAAAAACAACTAAGGGGAGGAAAATGAGACAATACTGAGCTGTATGCAATTCGATTAGACCGCAAAAACTGGAGACTCTTTGAGCATGCCTATTCCACTGTTCTTTTCAAGTTTTATGCTATGAAATATTTTCTGATAACAGGCCTCATTTCTGTCTTAGCTCCACACCAGTAAGGTTTTAATACTTGGCGTGTGATGAGAGATGAAACCAAGTGTGAACAACTTTCAGGTCCCATGAGTAGGCTGACTGTTGAAGCTGTCAGGTTCAATTGCATCATTCCACATTATTCAATGCTCCAAACTGCTCCCTAATTGTTAGGGGCTTAACATATTCAAAACCATTGTTTAGGCTAATGGTGAAATGCCTACAGTTGAGTCTCCATAAAGAAAGGGGAGGGATTTAATTGCAGTTAAACCATTACTGAACTCTCCTCCCTTCATGACAGGACAACAAGGATGGCCAGAACAACCAATTCCAAGATGGCTTCTTAGTCAGTTTATATCCAATCAACATCCCCCATCCTCCATGCTGTAAAAATAGCCATTGCTGTACTGTAGCTTTCTGTTATATAATGATGATGCTTCACAGTTAGTGACATATCACCTAATTATTACCTACTTCAGCCAATACCTATTTGGCCTCAGTAATTTTGCAGGTTATTTTTATTTCTTGTTTAAAATTAAAACACATTAATTAAAATTAAATCACCCCTGCACTGTCTATATCCCTCGAAGTATGAGTACCAGATTAATATGGTTTGTGTCACCATTTACCAGTCATACGAAGTTCTTTATCACAGCACCATCCTGTGACAGAAAGCATAAAACCATCTCTTGTTCCTATTAACCCCTAAATAAAGAAATCAAAAGCACCAGATATCAATAACTACTACTTATATCCAAGTACTACTGAAAACAGTATAAAATATTGGATGCAGATGAAGATTAAAGCTAAATTTTCTGCAAGTTATTCTGCTACACTTTTGAGAAGATATTACTAATGTTTTCCATGCAACTGAATTTTCATGAAAAATATCAGGAAATTCAGGCACTAGAGCAAATGTTAACAGCAGCATACTTCATCTACAAGTCATCTTAAGCTCATGTGTTTTGGTCAAAGGCAAGCTGCACTTACCTGAACAATGTACTACTGAAATAAAATCTACTACACCGAAATTAAAACCTGTATTGCAATTAAATGAGCTTAGATATTCAAACATAATTATGTATATAGCAATAATAATAAAATATGGAGAATATAAATATATATAAAGTATGTGCTTTTCTTGAGAAGTGAAAAGAGCTGCCTATCAAGCGACAGCAGCAAAAGCAACGTGGCCTTATGCTTCATAGCTTAACCTGAACAAGCGAAGAAAAGCGATTTTTATCCCTACAATTTTTAAGGCCAGTTACACTATGGGAAGCGTGGAACAGTTGGCTTTCCCTGGGTATTCAATACAACTGGAAGAATATGCTATTGCTTCCTTTTATTCTTTCAGTGCTTCTGGTACCATCTTTCTCTTCATTTAGGAGAACATAAAATCCTTAATAAAATACTGTTTCCACGTTTCTTCTGAGAAACACCATATGACTTCAAAACAACGAGTACAGCACAAAATAATATTAAAATGGAGCATGGTAAACTCTATTTATGTATTTTAAATCGAAAAAGATACTTTCATTTATACTTTTTTCGTTTGTATTTTGGCTTTCATAGTTGAGGACAATTAATTTTCAAGCAAACTATATTGACTTCTTGACTACAACAGCCCACAGCACTACTGAAGACTGAAAGCAAAGAGTATCCTTTTTATAGCTCACTTTACCTACTATCATACATACAGCATCAATGTGAATCAACCCCCAAACATCCACTGCAGTCTTTTAGTCATTGATTCTACAAAAGCAGTATTGCTACTAAAAAAATAACCCGTTCCATACTGTCACCACTGCTGCACAAGCACTTTGAAGTCCTTACAGTTTTCGTGGTGTTTTGTTTTGTTTTGTTTTTTCTCTGAAACAGCTAATCAATGTTCAAGTTTACAATTAACTGTTTTCACTAACTGGCTGGAATGAAAGAATTACCTCAAACGCTTAATTAGGAGGCTGGAAAAGTTAAAATGAAATCAGAAAAAGGGTCTGTGATATCTTAGAAGAAAACCAGCAAATTTTCAATCAAAAAGAGCATTAATTACAAACATGTAAGTTATTATAATTAGAATCTGTCAAGAAACCTGTATATGTGGTATGCAAAGTCATCCTATGGATACATTATTCGCATCATCAGTAATTTATGTGTGTTACTAGCAAAAAAACAAATACTTTAAACTTCTAGCTGTAATGAAGACCCTTGCTTATGAACAAGCAAATAATCAAATACCGTGTTTAAGAATCAATTGTTTAGATTAAACAGACACATCCTTCAGTTAAACGAAATCATCTAACCTTCAAACAGCAGCATTCAAATATTTTCCAAGAAGGGCATGAATGAATGCAACTGGGAAACACTGGGGTTTGAAAGGCAAAATGAAAAATTAATGGCACACCTAGAGAAACTGATTTATACCTCTGCCCAGTGTACAACAAGGGCACATCCAGTCGTTAAAAACCACATGGGTAGAAGGTCTATCTTCCAACAATGTGAAAAAGATATAACCTCAATTATACCACCAGTTTACTTATCTGTTTCATGTTAACTAGGCTGGATATTCTACAACATTTGAACCAATTAAAATCTATTTATTTATAAACTAGAGAGAAAAAAAAGAGACTTGTACAAAAACTTAGTAGAATGCTACCTCATTAAGAGGTCTCTTTTGTTTGGTTGGTTGGGACTTTGCATTGCTGTTGTTTTTTTTTTTTTTAAAAAAAACAAGGAGACATTACAAAGATAAAACCCTGAGCTTCCTCCTCCCCCCAAAACCTCACTGAAAACAGAGCTATCACTTCAACACAAATCCCTTTTACCTCAAGTTGTTTCATCCATCCTCCATCTCCATCTGTGTTCATAGCACTTAGCCTGTATGTGCTCTGCATAGACAGTGGAAGCAATACCTTACCAAAATGCTGTTTTCCTTAAGAACATTAACCAATATATCAGGAACCACAATTTCACTCTCATACTGACCAGCAGAAAGAATTACTTGATTAGGAAACAAACCCCGTATACACGTAGATTAATCTATTGTCTACAAGTGAGTATTCCAAAGAAAGCCAGACCCTACAAACAAGGGAACTGTGAAAAAAAGTAGCTACTCTCCAGATCACCTATATCATCTGTAACTTCAGAAGTAATAACAATAAAGAATCAGTCCTTTATTCACAAACACTGGTAAAGAAACCTCAATAGTCTTTGCTGTTTAAGTGACAAAACAGAAACACCTACAGCAGCAGGATTATGGCTGTGGAAAAATGCTTGCATTTCACACAAGGCCTGTGAGGACACTGCCTCAGCAATGAACTCTGCAGCTTGTAACCAAGCATACACCATGTAAACTTGACATCGTTTTCAAGTCAAACCTAAACATTCAGCTTCATCTAAATATGTTTTATTTACTCTTTCCACTGCATCCAGACTAGAAATTTTCACCTTTTTTTTTCCTTTTTTTTTTTTTTTCTTTTACATTCAACACTATTACTATTGTCTCAGGCAGCTAAATTGAAGTAGTGCTACACTCAGTTCAATGAAGAGGTCAATGTGCCTCAGTTGCCTGGAGACTGATGGTTGCTACAGCAGCACCAGATAAGCCAAGCTAACTAAGCTTCAGCTTGAAGGCAGAAAACATTTATTGCTAGACTGAAACACTGATGCAGCCGTCTCAGCGTGCAGCACCGCGCAAAATCACCCAACTGCCTTTCAGACTACCCATATACTGCTTGTCTACTCGAAGACAATCTTAGTGAAGCAAGAGGAAAAAACAAAAAGTAAAGGTTTTAATTGGGCTAAATACTAGATTACTTGCAACTATGGTTCCTTTGTTCTTCTAGTTGAGTCACATGTTAGAAGGAATTTTCCTTCTGGCTGTAAATTCTTCCTCCTTTCTACTCTCCACCCCCACGACAAAAATCCTCCCTTAGATTGAATGAGAAGAAAATTAGATTTTACCCGTTTTGCCTAGAAGTAACAGGGAATTAAAACAGCATTTAAGCATCAGACAAAAAAATTTAGATGGGAAAACCTTTACCAGCGTAGTTCTTTTACGTTTGTAATTTTGCAAGACTCGTAAATTTAAGTGTCTGTGCCACAAATACAGTTTAGTGGTTTTGGAAGGAAAGTCACTATTTTGGATTGACAGCTTACACCACAACACCAAATCCTACTCTGTCTATGACATACTGAGGGATGCATTTGGTATATTTTCCTAAATCCACCAGTGCTGGCGATTTTCTGTGGCAATGAGTCCCAAGGATAAGCAACATACTCTATTAAGAATATTGTCTTTTTGTTCCGGATATGCTGGCTTTTCCTTTTACACCTTTTTCTTAAATTATGAGATTAGGTGAACATGGTAATTTCAGCAACCAAACAGTCTGTGATTCATGTTAGTATTTTACCTTTGATCCAGTGGGTAGGAACCTCTTTCGAAAGATCTTATCATCAAGAGGTGTTTTGATAATCACACAAAATATGTTAATTGGTTTTCATGCATCCACCATTTCTATTAATGAGAGAATTCTAGTACCACACTAAGGATAGAATTTCCTTTTTCTGGAGGAATGCTGCTTAAACTATGCTATATCATGATCTTCAGATGTTTTATTATTCTCTTTTTAATTATCACTCATATTAAAGGCAATACAAATCCTCTTTAGAAAGACAAACACAAAAACTACAACCAAACTTACCACAAATTTGTAAAACCTGCTACTTTTAAGCTGGATCTTCAAAACAAAACAACACAACAAGAAAACTGCCATCATACATTGTATGGCAATGTATAAACTGAACAAAAAAAAATAGTAACTAAGACAACTCTCAAAACACACTGTTTATCTGCGGGAGAGATCACTTAACTCTAGATTGCATCAAATGAATTAGTATCAGCAGAAGGAAAAGACTGGTATGACCTGATGCCATGATCACCAGAGGAAGCATATTTTAGAGAAATTTCCCAATACATCAACATCTTCTCCTTCACGCTGTCTGTTCTTCATATAAATGACTGATTTCTAAGGTGTGAGAGGTTTCATCACAAGGTACCCACCCATTACTAGCTTTGCAGATAACCAGGAGAAATCTTTACTATCTGCACTCTGGACTTTGTAAGAGCTATTCTGGTAGTCAACATGTCAACTATTTCTATATTAAGACACAGACTTGAGGAAGTGGCCTGAAAAAAATTGTAAAAAGAGCATAAGGGTCTTCCTAAGTTATGGAAATCACATCTGGTTACATGTCTAATGTAATTCATTATAATTAGGGTAGGTTCCTTTCCATTGCAAGAAGAGATTATTGCTTAAATAAGTTTACTGAAACAATTTCAAAGGCTCTAGTTTTAGGTCTTACGATGTTCTGACCCAAAGGTGTCATCAGGAGTATTACACTAAATCCTTCACTCCAGCCATTATACATGGTTGTGATGTGAGCTCACTTAAGCAGCCAACCATCTAGTGTCAGGTTACTTGAAGTCTGAAATCGTCACATCTGTCACATCCCAACGACCTAGAACTGAGGGAAATCTGTCTTCTTTTTGTGAATTCATTCCAGTCCCCAAATAAAAGTTCATTAAACACTGACAGCTAATAAACTTGCCATTTTCTAGAGTACCCACAAAGAGGGTGGCCCAGAAACTTCCCTTAAATGGATTTACATTTTCATCTGCCCAGATCCAGGAAACTTCAGATGCTTAACCTGAAACTTTCCTCCCTTCCTCATGTTTACTCTGAGCTCAATATTTTAAAAAATTAATAATTAAATGAGTAAGTAAATAAAAAAGGCACAGCAAACCAGGGTATGTTTCTCTGAGGAAGACTGGGGAAACAAAAGCAGACAGAGGAGCATCTTCCTTGGCCATATGAAATCTGAGAATATGACACGCATAATTTGAGGCTACAACTACAAACCTGGCAGCAATATCAGTCAGGCGCGTGCATTTCACTGTTCTGTGAACAAAAAATCCCCTTCTGGAGACTTTCAAAAAACTTGAATTTTCTGCAAAGCCTACCTGTTGAAGATGCACTCAAATCCCCTCATAATTCCACCCCTGTTTTGGAAGGTAGAAGTTTGCTCTTAAAACTGTTCTTAACTAATCTATTGAGAGAGACAAGAAATAAGAATAGAGTTCCTTTTAGCTGTATTTTCACTTATTTTCCCATAAGTTCCAGAATAGAAAAAGAGGAGCAAGTTCCCTGAAGAGCATGCAGAATGATGAACAGACTTAATCTATGGCAAGAAAAAACAACATTAAAACAGGAAGCCAAAAAGCCAAAAATAGTGCAAACTAATGACATGGAGGGGACTACAGAGAGCCAGAATTACAGCTGAAATATCAGATGCCCTACATTCAGAATCTGAAGAGATCCCAGGATTCCTGAGCTTTCATGTTCCTCTACTGTTAACAAATAACTCCAAATCTATTGAAAAAATTTAAGCCTTATCTCCCTTTAAAAGCTGTATCAGACAAGAGAGGATAAGCAGCACAACAAAAATGCTCCTGAGGGGGGTAAAGCCAAAGGAACTTCAGAAAGGATAATGGAAGTGATTAAAGCAAACTTATTTCACTTAGAATTGCAACTGAGCAGCAGCACCTACCTTCCCAATTACCACTTTGCCACCATGGAGGCAGTAGTTCATTAGACACACTGAGATGGACATATCATGCCATCACAAATAAATCCTGGACTAAAAAGACTAACAAATAGCAACTGTTCAGTTTCCCTAACTCTGCAAGCCATAAGGACTACAGACACTTCTTGTCCTTGTCCTTTTCCTTCTTTTTATTAGCTGCTTCTGTGACACAGGAAGCACAGTGAATAAATAAGAGGTGAGAAATTAGGAAGAAAATAAAAACTGCAGAGGAATAAAAACAGCTTAGAAAATAAACTAGTATCTACTAGCAAAAAGCCAAAAGAATAAAAAAGAAAAGAATCTTTTGGATTGTATCTGTAAAACAGGTTCGTGACAAATGTGTACAAATATTGCCTGAAACTGCCTTACAGGTGTGCCTATTACAGCTACTAAAAGCAGATACCATCACACAGGAGAAGAAAAAAAAGTCACCTGCAAAGTCACAATTGGATCATCTTGAATTTCCAGAATAAGAATAAATCCTGAAAATTTCTGAATAAACTGTAATTACTACAATGTAAAGACCATTCATTACTGACTCATACAATGCCAACACCACAGAGCTGATAAGCTACAAATGTTTAAAATAAAAGGCTGTATGCATTAGAGAAAGCACTACACGCCATTCCCACTCCCACTAAAATTACTATTGAAATGAGATGACAAGATACTTCAATGCATTTCTTTTCTTGAAAGGAATACAGTCTGCAAGACGGCTTTAATAATCAATGACTTGAAGAAAATCCAGGCAAAAACCTTTACTTCCATTTCTGCAGCCTGATCCTGTATTCACACTGTGGAGACCGCAGAAACAAATGGCCACAGAGCACTGGTAATTTCACTCATTTAAGTCATGATGAAGAATAGACAGCTCAACCAATTTCAGTCTCAGTCTTAAGCAATGTAGCAAACATTTCATTATAAAGCACTAAATCTAAGTCAAAATTTACAAAACCCATTTTTAAAAAAAAAAAAATCTAACAAGCACCATTTCCTGGTGAGCAGAAAACAAATCCTGCTGAACAAGAAGATACTAAAGCACCCATGTCACTGCTTTTTTTTATTAATCCCCAAGAATAATTTATCAGACAGAACAATACAGCAAACTGTTTGGAGCAACATAGCAGGCTGACACACAGTTTTGCTGTAATTACAACACACAAGCAAATTTTTGAGAGGAAAAACTGAGCGTAAGATCTCAGAGTGGTGCAACTTGTGACATGGCCTAGCAGGGAAAAAAACAACACAGTCTTGAAAATCCAAATGCAAGAAAGTGGGTTTTCTCAACAACAGCACACACAATATTGACACCAAAGTAAAGACATGCTTCTGAGAGAACAGACAGTAGTCTGGGATACGGTAATTTTCTATTACGTGCAAAACAGGCAGTACCAACAAACACATCAAGAGGATCACTCCACGGAAAACCAGGACCAAATATCTGTGTGTGCTGCACCCCATCTCCTGTATCCCTTTTTCCTACATTCTTCCAACTGTTAAATGCATTGTTATGCTAATAAAGCCTCACTGAATTTAGCTGTGTAACCTATCCGAGGCTGTGCCCAATATGTGTAAAAAAAAAAGAGGAACAGAACGCAAAAGGAATCTGCATTTCCAGCAAGTGGTATTTTTACTAGACCACTGACTCCCACCTGGTGAGAAACGGTAGCATTTAAATTCAGTTACGGCACAGCATGGAACACAAGCTAATAATCTCTTCTGGACTTATTAGATTGGAATAAAAATTATGAGTGGCATGAGACACAAAAGAAAAGGTGATTGCAACAAGGCCCATACTGTGGTTTTGCCTTAAAAACAAACAAACAAAAACCACAGCATGGGAACTATCAGAATAGACAATAGAATGAAAGAATCAAAATCCAGGATTTGCAAGTTGCCTTTGTTTTGGCTTTTTTAAGCTATATATCAGCGTTTTTTGGTTGTTGAAGGAAAAAGCAGCACTTGCAGGGGTTTAATCACTAAAGTTCTATGTGGGCATAGCAGTTATTAAAAAAAAAATAACAAAAGGCACAGTAGCATTACCTAATTTTCTCATTTTAGGACAGCTGCTTTCTACAGCTTGCACGTTTTCTTAATACTGTGAACAAAACTTTTTGTATGAGATATCTACCATAACCTCCTTCAGACAATTTTAAGACTACTACTATGGAAATACATTTTTTTCCAAGACCTTCTCTTTAGAATTTCTTAAAACAATTCCTTTAAAAAAAAGAAGATGAAAAAAAATCCATCAAAAATTGTGTGTGCACTAACACATATAGCTACATATGTATTAAACTTGATTTTAATTCTTTAGGTTTATATCCACTATCTTAAACCACTGTAGACTCTATAAATTAAAAGTCAATTGCTTATATGCACACCAAAATACATATATCTGATACATTCATGGTAAAACAGATTCCAATCAGAAAAGAAAAATACAAGAAATAAAAGTATAAAAATATCATGTCCAGTACAGTATTCCTTCATATTTATACTCCAGTTATGGTGGCACTCTACCACTGCTAATTCATTCTCTCTTGCCTTGATAAATGCTATCTTGTCCAACTTAAATTTGTACAAAATACTACCATATAGATAATTTTCGTGGTTCATTACTTGGACTATGTCACCCTTCTGCACTCCTCTGGTGCCTCCCTTATCCTTTCATCATCAAACATGAACTACAGTTCTTCATACGTACGATCTTTCAAATACAAAACTGTAGTGTATACGCCAGCTTTCATCTGCTCTCAAGATGTCAGCCTTGGGCAGCTCTTTGCCAGGGCTAGCCTTAGTTGTCTATTTGTCAAATCTCCCAAATAAACTCTGGTCTTTAAGTGATACCAGCAACTTTCCATGAAACATGGAAAACTATGGTTTTTCCTCTTTTCGATCATGGTTCTGATAACAGACATTGGTTAGAGCACTGATGAATTGTAACCAGTATTTATGCTGCTAGTCAGAATATGGTTGTTATTTTTACCACACGCTTCCACAGACCATTTTTAAAAGAAATAAAAATAAAAATCTACGTGGTCTACCAAGATGGGACTATGTGATACTAAGGGGAACTTCCAGCCACTATAACATTTTCACAGCAAAGACAACCTTTATTAACCTATTTTCCAAACAAGTTACTGATTCTTTTAACATTGAAAATAAGCAGGTCAATAACATGGTTTGCTATCTTAAACTCTCGTGATAGTTTACCTGAGTTGCAGCAACAACAGTAGTTACAGAAGGCGCAGTTGAAGGTGACAGAGCTCCCACTTGCTGCAAGTGGCCTGAAGCCTGCTGAGGTAAATGAGAACTGGAAACGGGAGTGCTAGATCCTGAGCCAGATACTGCATTTGGAAATGATACTGCTACATCATTGCTGCTAAAAATACCTGAAAAAAATTACAAAAACGATTACATGCATCCCTCTTTCTCCCCCTCCCTCTGTTTTCTAGTAGCCATGTAAAATATGCAGTAGAAAATTAATCAAGACAAACAAGACCACTTAATAGATAATGCAGAAAGTTCCTGTGTTGAAATTCTAACCATGCTGATTGATAGAAGTGCTCTCATCATTTGACATTCTACAGTTCAGGGAACACAGATTGATTTGGTTCTAAGTTTTTGTAAAACGTGTGATAGATCAAATATTTATGCGCATTAGGAACTGCTCAAATATTAACTGTAGCAGAAGTTTTGGCTAAAATGCCTGCCTTCAACTGAGTCTGCTAGCAGAGTTTGTTTTTAGAATGAATTACTGTAAAAATTAAGTAGATAAAGAATGAAGTATTGGGCTATATAAAGGAACATACACAATAGAAATGGAAAAATACTTTTTAACTTTAAAGTAAAATGTTTCTAAACAACATATGTTCATCCAAATCTGTAATTTTGGCAACTAAGGATTGCTCGTGTATTTTCAGAAAAAATACTGACAGCAAGTCTGAGGACAAAGTACTCAGATTTGCTGGTAGAACTGGTGGTATTTCATTTATTCACAAACTAAAACCCCATCTGTGATCTCAGAATTCTTGACTAACATTTCTGCTAGAACAGCCAACAAGTAAACGACTGAACATGTTAACATTAGTCAGACTTGTAGGTTAGCAATTTAAATAGGAAGAGTTCATACCCCTCTGTGAAGCCATTACTTCTGTTCATCTACATGCAGGGTAAAGTTCATTATATAGGTTGGGAAAAAAACCCTACTGACCAGAAGCCCAGGACAAGAAGTAGTACCTGTCTATGAAACTGTTAGGCTCCACGTGCATTAGATAAGTGAGCTGTCAGCTGGCCAAGGAATATCAAGCATGGTAGCACTGAACTGCAGTTAGAGGAAGAGTGCCACAGGGAGTAAACAGAAGTAGAATGAACATGGTTAGATCAAAAAAAGCAACAGAACTGAAATGCCAGTTAGAAGGCAAAGGGTGGAGCTAGTTTGTCACTCATACAAATAATGGTCTGAAGAAGGCAGTGACAATAAGAAGATAGGCAATATTAAAACACCACTCGCCACCCAGCAATCCCTCCAAGCACAGGCAGTCAAGGGAGACTAACATCATCCAAATCCACACGTAATATGCAAACACTGATGCATCTTAAATTCCCTGCCTCTATCAACTGTCAAGAAAAACGGAAGAGAAAACCAGCCAGACCCAGACGAGAAAGAAGATATGAAAAACAGCTGAAGACACATTCCGACAACACTTCTCCTGCCTAACCAAGGTTAGTGACTTTTAGTTACCTCCTCCCCACTCTCTTCAGCACAGTGCAATTCCACACCAGCTCCACTTTTCTACCGACCTTCCTATCTTTTTCCAATTAGCACACCTTCCTGAGCCATCTTCCCCCCCTTTTTCTCTGTCATTATCCCAAAAATCTACAGTTATGGCATTACTAAAATAAGATCCTTAAAGTCTTCACTTTGTTGTGACCTTTCTCCAGCTGTATCTGCCTCATCTACCTCGACAACAAATCCTATGGATCCTGCTCTGGTTTTGTCCCTGTACAACACCAAAACAAACACAACTAACAGTTTTGCTACCGTGTTTACTCTTAAATGCAATATAATTACAACATAATCTGAAAAATACCCCAGATCCTCAAAAGACTTTGTTAAATTTGCTTCCAATCAGAGATTTCAAATTACTAAAAATGATGAGATTTTTGACCCTTTGTATTTTGAATGCATTAGAACAACTAAAAATACAACAATTATTCAAAAAGGTGAGATTCTCATGCAATTACCTGGCTCCGGGAACTGCGAATTTTAAGGGCAAAAATAATGAAATATCACAACACCTATGATTAAATTAAGAGAGCTCACTACCACAAATGCTATCACTTTCATAAAAACATCAATAACTGGAGAAAACAACATTTTTGGCTAGAGTCAAGTAGTCAAAGTTATTTTGCCAGAAAGGTAAAACAACTCCAATATTTTAAAGCTCTTGTAGATTTTTTTTTCTTAATTTTTTAAAATCTTAGGTATTTTGTAACTGCAGAACTTCTGCTGCTTCTAATTTTAATGATAAGGTTTATTCTTCCTCTTAAAAATAAAATTCTGAAATACAAGCAGATATAATATCATGGGCATGAAATTATTTCAAAAGAAAGAGAAGCAGTAAACTAGTTTGCCAGTGGAATGAGGTAAGCTATGATTTGTTGCTTGTAGAAGTTATAGTAGTATTAAAACCACTATCTGTTGTTGCCAAACAATTCTGTGATACAGACTCTGTGAAAATACAGGACACATCTGACTTATCTGCACACTCTGGGTTAAATATTTCCATTTAGCAATACTTTAGTTTTAATACATAAAGTACATGCACCTTCTGGAGCAAGTCATGCAACCAAGATAGTACTCCATGCACGCATCTGAGTAACAACCATACACTGAACATACAAATAAGTCATTGCTTTTCCACACAGTTTCAAAAATACCTGTATAAAAACTATGTGCATATCATATTAGAAAGCAAAGAAAGTACACATGTACAATGTCTCAAACATATCAAGGCCTTTTGGGGTTTTGGGAGAGAAAAATCACTTTCTGGATCAGGAAGGGATAATAACAAAAGCTTGAACAAGTCACTGCAAACCACGTGAGCATTTGGAACAAACCAACCAGCTTGAAGTTCTTCCCATAATACTGAAAAGCCAAATTAGCTGTAGCTTGTGATGAATGGCACCGTGTCACTCGCCAGAGGCATAAACAGCCCGGTTAACTACAATCTTCAGCATTTGAAACAGAACACAGCTCTTCAGCTGCAGGTGGAAATGGACAGGTAACACCATTCAGGTGAAGCTCGACTGTTGAACACCACTGCAGAACACAGGTTCAGGTTCTGACAGATAAAATGCACATAGGGCTTGCACTGCTGGAGTGAAAGGCTTAACAAAAAGGCAAGTGAAAAAAAGGAAAAACAAACCAGAAAAACAAAAAGCCAAACCAACACACCACAAATAACTGCCTGGTTAGCACAGAAGGGAAGTACTATAGAGCAAGGAACACATCAAATTACACAGATTGGAAAAAACTGCATTATTTTTGCTGACAATTCATGATGAAATAGGAAATAAAGGAACTTCAAGAACAGTGAAAAACAAAATAACCTCAAGTCAGAACTAGCCATGCAGCAACTTCCACCAAGTGGCAGACAGAGCAATTTCAGTGACTTTATTAAAAATCTCAAAAAAACAAAAAAAACCAAACCAAAACCCAAACAAACACACACACACAAAAAACCAACACTTCCATGAGTGTTAACAACACAGATTCCATTCTGGCTTTCAAGTGTTTCACCTCACAGATGACATCAATACCCTAAACTTTCCAACCACGATTTCTTCATCTGTGAAATCCTCGGATCTTTTTCCTTTCTAGGACTGCAGCCCCCTGCATGATCCAACCCCCTTCCCTTCCCCCTCTCCTGTGCTGGCGATTCTCTAGTTCAGGGAAGGACAAAACCAGGCAGTGGCTATTCTTGTAGCCATACACTGACCATCCCTATTACAGGAACTTATCTATTTTAGACTACTTTATCAAGTTTGCTTGAAATTAGACAACAGGCTCAAAGCTTACTGTGGGCCAAGATCAAGAGACAAAATACAGCCTGCTTCCTTAGCAAGCCAGGTAAATGTTCTCCCCACCATAAAGCTGTATTTTCTTCAAGTCAGTAACTTCAAACTCTTGCAATGATTGTGACAAGAGGAAGTTATTTGAGATACCTGTCACAGGTTGCTGATCCCAACATTTTGCCACAAGTTAATGAGAAAGCAGAATATGGTCAAAGACTGGTTTTTAAATGTAAACTTGCAACTCCACAAAAGCAGCACAGAACTACTTGGGACAGGACAGATGGATATGGGTCATGGGGGCAGGGACCACAACCTCAAAGGGGCTTGGAAGGAGAATTCACAGAAATAAAAGGAAATTTGGAGTTATAAGAACAAGGACTTATTTACAAAACCTGAAGCTATATACATATTTTCAGTATCTTCACTTCCTAAAGAAGTATTCCCTAAACCATGACAACTTCCTCTACAGAGCAAAATGAAAAAGTGCCTTTGAATGAAGCACTCCATGAATTAGTAACTAAACATGTAGAACATTAGGTTTAGTTACATAAAACTGAACAAGTTCTGTTCCAGTAGGTTGTTAATAGTGGAAAAACTATCCCACTATTTATTATTTTGTAATATAGACATAAGCTACAGTGAATCCAATGCTAAGCACAAGCAAATAAAGCCAGCTTGTTGTGACAAAGTTGTCCAAAACCAGAAGAAAGTTGTGTTTGAAGCTGAGCTAGCAGCAGTATTTTACTTCAATTCATGAGATAAAAAAGCTTAAGTTAGCATGCTACGGTCAACCTGTTTCCTTCAGGAAGATGCCTGAAATCTACAAATCAAATACACTGTTCTGCTGATGAGCAAAGTGGTAGGGTTCACTGTCAGACAGGTTTCTACAAGATTCTCAAGTGTCAGTTCTAGAAGTGCATGGAAATTATAGCTGCTGGTTTGCAGCCAAAAAGCAAACCAGTATCTCCCTCCCTTGCAGTGACTGAGGATCCTTTTTTGGATGGAAGCACATCGGCCTCTGACACAGATCAGCCTTCCTTTCATGAAGGGCGTTCTGTATCCTCTCCATGATGAGGCAGGTGGGGAAAAAAAAGCTCCCAGACCAAAGTACCCAAAGAATACAAACCACTGGGACTGGAGGGGAGGAAGGAAGCTACACACATTTTCAAAATGGAGCAACTACTTTAGTTTCATACCTATTGACAGAAGGCAGACTGACATAATCATTCCCTTTGAAAATACTCTAGAGATTGGATTTACAGTCAAAGAACAAAATAGTTGACGAGAACCTTCACAGAAGTGAGGAACACAATTCAGCATGGCAGTGTCACAGAGATCACGAATTGGCAATCTAAGAACAAGGTCATATCATCTTCAAATACAGCAAAGACCTAAGTCTGCTATCACTCCATTAAAATTAACTCTAAATCCTTAACAGCTCAGCCAGCAAAAGATGTTTAGTCCATCTCTTCTGACTACCCTATTCCTATGTTCATGACCCTGACTGTACAGCTACCTACAGTCATTCGGCAATGTAATGATGAGGCAGGGGGTGACGGATCAGAACTGCTCCATGTGGGCACCGAAATGGTCTACTCCTCTGTTCAGCTGGCCTCTCCTCCTACAGCAAACATTATTTTACACTCGATCCCACATTCATTAATGACCACGGATGTCAGTATTACAGAACTCACTCTTCAGTAACAGTGAGGATACATATACCAGCTAACTAACGGGAAACAACACACACGAGTTGTTTAAGCCAAGCTGTCAGCATGCACTCATCAATTCGGCTTTATTTCCACGGGTAGGCTTTTAAACATAAGATTGCAAAACTGCCTAAACCACTATGAGAAAGGTTGCATCTTCCTGGTGCAGAGTGTGCCTGCTCCTTGTTAGGATTAATACAAGCTCCTGCAGGGCTTACACTGCAGCCCTCCGCTGCAGAAGGGCTCAAACCCATGGTTTTCACAGGCCAGCCAAGGGGAATTGGCTCTCAGAGCAGAGGTTTGAGCACGACACGAGGAGATGGATGGATGAGATGCTGTACTAGGAACACAGGGAGAACGGTATTGGTTTTCTAGCCCAGTATATCCATCTCTTAACAGTGACCAACAGCAGCTGCACAAGGGAAAGCACAAGAAAGGGGCAAGCATGAAGTAACATTTTCCTCAAATAGTCTCCAGGCCTCTAGAAATCCGTAAGATATGGGTTTTGAGCTTGAGGAATGGTCTTTGTAATTATTAGATGTAAATTCTCTTCCAATCCTGCCCAAATGAATTTCTTCCAATCCTTTTTGAACAGTCATTCAAACTGAGTGGGGTTTTTTTTTGTTTGTTTGTGGTTTTTTTGTTTGTGTTTTGGTTTTTGGGTTTTTTTTTTGGGGGGGGGGAGGAGTGGACGATAGGGATGACAAAGGGACAAACCTCCTTTCATTTATTTCCTGCAGATATTCTGACATTCCATAAAAATCTTTGAGATGCTTTATAACTGCCTGTTTAAGGTTCACAGATATAATTAACCCGGCATTATGAAATACGGCACATTAAGGATTTCATGTTTATTGTAGTCTGATTCAAGAAGTTTTGAGATACTCTTCTAGACTAAAAGCAGTAAGATAAAGAGCTCCAGGATCATATCTGAGACATGCTCAGAACTATGGGAAGGATCTGTAGTTCAAGTGCACCACAGCACAGAAAGACATTTGCAAGAAGAAAAAGTTAGACAGATATGGAAGAGCAATTGATAAATAAAGATCTTAACGTTTATTTAGATGTTCACTTTTGGCACAGTCAGCCAAGACACACGAGCTTAAGTTACTTACTAAACACGCTAAAAACAAAGCAGTTTTAGGCTCACTAAACAAGTATTCCTGAGTAGGAGCATGACACTTGTCATCTACAGTTCTTAAAGACTTACAGTGAGAACTAAGTGTGTTTACTCAAGATCTCTGAAAACCTACAACAGCTTCAAACCATTCTGACAGCAATCTAGCTCAGTGCCAGAATGGTGAGTCACGGGCAGCACCAGATTCCTTCTCACTGTTAACATAATACAGTCTTTCATGGGAGTTTCTACTTCCGAACTTCTCTCCTTTGGATTCCAGTGATCTGAAGTTGGTGTCTCCGAAGGCATGCTGCAGGAGGCTTTACTGAGCCAGGATTTTCAAAAAGCAAGCCATTAGAGAAGCTAACAAATAACAACGGTGATTTTGGTGAGCTTAGTTATTCCGGGGTGGGGGAACAGATGTTGCCTGAACTGCTGAGACCGTACATAGCTGGCCTTAGCAACAGCTAAAGCTTTGAAAGTGGTATTCACGTGCCCTGGCTTCAGCTAGGATAGGGTTAATTTTCAAAGGAAGCTGGGGAGGAGCACAGCCAGGACAGCCCAACTGAGCCAGGCAGTGGGATACCAGATACCATACTGACACCACAGCCACTGCCCAAGGGGAGGGCTGGTGCAGGTTTTGTGGCTGTGGCTAGCACTAGGCTGCCAGTCAGCGAGTGCTGCCTTTCATACCACTGCCTGTATGTATTGTTTCATTAGTGTTATTACTGTTGTTTCTTCTCTCTCTGTGTTGCTCTGTTGAACTGTCCTTATCTCAACCAATAGGGTTTTGCCTTTTTTTCTACTGATTCTCCTCACTCCATCAGGGGTGGGGGGGTCGGGGGTAGTGAGCAAGCAGTTGCATGGTGCTCAGTTGTGAGCAACACCTAGAAACTCGTGGGCAAGTAGTTAAAGTTGTAATATTTGACAGCTGAACACCACCACACTGTTATTCAATACTCGGTAAAAATGTGCATAAAGGAATCTGTAATTTGCCCTTCTCTTGTTCTGCCTTGGTTTTAAATGCAGATGGTTTAGCCAAGCACTACGACCCCTATGCTTCAATACAGGCAGATGCCTTTCTTATCAGCATTCTAAGAGTCTGCCCAAGTAGCTTATTCATACTCAGTACAGATTCTGCCAAGTTTATGCTGTCTTGTTAAAAAAACGTAAAAATCACAGTCTTGTTGGAGTTGAAAGGGACGTCTAGAGATCATCTAGTCCAACAACACCACCACCCCCCAGAGCGGGTTTGCCAAGAGCATGTTGCACAGGAACACACCCAGGCGGGTTTTGAATGTCTCCAGAGACTCCACAACCTCCCTGGGCAGCCTCTTCCAGGGCTTCAGCTTCCTCACAGTAAGATTTTCTTCATATGCAGATAGAACCTCCTGTGTTCCAGCTTGTGCCTGTTGCCCCTTGTCCTGTCACTGGGCACCACTGAAAAGAGTCCGGCTCCATCCTCCTTGCACCCACCCTTTAGATATTTATAGGCATTGATAAGGTGTCCCCTCAGTCTTCTCCAGGCTAAATCATACACAGACTAAACTTTAACTTGCATTGCTGCAGAGGCCAAGGCTACAGAACTGAGAAGTTTCTTGGGAAATGTGTTGTCTTCTGAAGCCGAGGCAGCGCTAGGAGTGGCATAACGAACGTCTATTCTGCGCTACAACTCTCCCCACTGCAACACAAATCAGCGTAAGACAGAACAAGCAGAAAGAAAGACCTGAAAACGGGAGCAGGACTAAGGAAAACACAGACAGAAGACAGAGCGAGCAAGAACAGAAGCAGCGCCAGAAAGGCTACCACCAAACACTGCAATTTACAGCTCTATCCTACAGTAACAGCATTCAGGTCCTCACTCCCCATAGGCTTTTTTAAAAAACTATAGACAGGTATGGCTGGACTCCTCTTTTCCAGTGGTAGGCCCATAGAAATGACAAAAAGACTTCAAGTCAAGTAAAAAAGTTTGACTGTAAGGTCCAGAGTAAGACTAAGAAGGACAAAGCACAAAGTAATCACACAGCAAATAGCAGTGAAAACTTTACATCTCTCAACTGCAATTTTCCAGTCTTTTTTTTTTAAAAAGAATGGGTTTTTTAAAAGCATGAAAAAATATAAGAAGTTGACCATAAATCTAAGAAACACAGCACTGAGTACTCGGTCTCTTAGTGGCAGAAGTGCAGTGTGTCACTTCTGCCCTGAAGTGCCTTGACTCCCTCCTATTAAGACAGGTATCTTTATGGAAAAACACAGTTTGCATGTCTCCGTTTTCTAGTCCTCTTTCTTAACTGGGTTCAAGACCTCAACTGTCTTCTTTCCTCCTTTACGCTTTGTCAGCTCAAAATTCACCTGACAGACGTGTGACCACCTCCTTTATACTAGCATAGCTATCATAAAATCATAGAATGATAGAATGTATGGGGTTGGAAGGGACCTAGAAAGATCATCTAGTGCAACCCCCCTGCCAGAGCAGGATCACCTAGAGCAAGTCACACAGGAACGCATCCAGGTGGGTTTTGAACGCCTCCAGAGAAGGAGACCCCCCCGGGCAGCCTGTTCCAGTGTCTGTCACCCTCACTCTGAAAAAGGTTTTCCTTATGTTTACCCTAAACCTCTTGTGTTCCAACTTACTCCCATTTCCTCTTGTTCCAACACTGGGTGACACTGAGAAGATTCTGGCTTCATCCTCCTTACACTCGCCCTTAACATATTTATAGACATCAAATGAACCTTTCTACTCTGAACTTGTATTTGTCTCCATTCAACCCAAAACTTCCCAATTTTTTTTCTTTTTGGTACTTTCTTGCTTATGTGGAGCCAACTTAAACTCAGTACAATGAAAAAGTAAGATCCTGATGCACTGTCTCCATCAAAACTCTTACAGTCCACAGCATTGTCCGACTCATAATCTGAATAAGATGTTGGAGTAAACAATCTTCCTATATTTCAATATATTCAAAATTGAATGCTTTCTTTTCATCCTATACACACATGGGAAGATCTCTCCTTGCTGTTCATATTATCAAAATGTCTACCTGCCCTCCCTGATTTCACCCATATATACGCTGCTGCCAAAACAAAAGCATGTAAAAAGTTAAGACCCGCAAGCTTGGGGGATAAGGGAAGTAACTAACTTTAGAATCTTACTCAGAGAAACATGGGAAGGTAGATAAAACACACATCCTCAAAAAACAACAAAACAGAAAAAGGTGGATTAGATGATAAATCCTGTCCAAACACCATTCCATAAAACAAAACCCAAAAACCTGTAGGTAACATCGTGCTGCCCCACAACAAGGAGTCATACAAAGTGTTATTGCTGCTTGCCAAGAAAGTACACACCAGCAAGGAATCACTTTCTTCTGTGCCCTTCCAACTTCTGTGCAGGAGTTAGGAATACACCATCAGGGTTGGTTTTTAAAGTGCAATGTGGAGAGAAGTCATCACAAATGGCATTCCATCAGTTTCTATTCTGCACTCTGTTGAGAACCTGTACCTCTTCAACATTAAACAGCAAAAAGGCTCTGCTTATAAAACAGCAGAAACTCACCACGTCCAAATTCAGCACACTTTGTCAGATACCCTTCAGATGTTTTATTTTTGTTCAGAAAAATGGTGAGCTTGCTTTCCTTCATCTCAAAGCTGGTTCAGAGCACTGTATACCTGGGAGAGTGAGAGGGAAACCCTATATCAAAAGGAAAAAAGCTAAACCTATTTTACTAAAGCAATGCAAATCTAGAGAAATGTCAATATTTCTCACCACATGTAGACTATGAAATATAAATTTAATGTAATATTACTTTTTTTTATTATTAAGAGACCCACCACTACAGAGATCTGCCTAATATGTAATTCATGGCTCCAACTGCATGAAGATCAAAAGTCCTATAAAACCTTAATGATTGCTGACTTAAAATGCAAAGAACTTCACCATGCAAAGTTTAAACATTTCAATTGTTTTGCATATGCTGAACTCCAAGTCAATACAATTTGCAATGCATATAGCACTGCTCTTGCAATATACACGTACAGCAATAAGAAAATTATTCTATTTGCTTGACACCAATGGATTAAAAAAAATCATTTATTAACAGATCACCTGACACCAATTAAATATCACATTGAGAAATAAACTTTATCATCTCCAAAACTAGCTTTGTGAGAGGGATTTTTAACAGAAAATATTCTCTCCTAGATCTTTCAGTAACTTGTGAATATAGCTATGGTTGTTTCCTACAAATGAACAAAAGCCTTGAAAAAGTAAACCAAGCCCTAATTTAGTAAGATATATTTCATTTCCACTGGCTACGAGTGAATACAGGACATGGGGTACAAAGCCAATACTGAATGCTAAAGGGAAACGGCAATTAGGTACATTAAAGATTCAATATTGCTCCCTCTGAAATTGATAGTGCTGTTATCAGTGACACAAATGGGCAGCATCAGGCTGTCAGAACAAAGAATGGAGAAAACAAGGCTACCTTCACATGCATTACTTGTAGTAATTTAAGTAGTCAGGAAGGCAAGTGGGAGAATGCCTGAGGAAGACACCACTATGACACACCTATGAATGGAGCACAGAAGAAGAACTAGAAACACTATTCACAAAATTAAAGAAAAGAACCTCAGAACTGGAATAAAACTGTTATCGTTTTACTGCGCACATACAAAAAGATCATAAAAAGAGAACTGAGGAACTATTGACCTATCAGGCTCCTGCAGACAATCTACAAAGTTTTCACTCAAGTACTGAACAATTGACTCACTGCAGACCTGTATTTCACCCAATCCATAGAATATGCAGACCTTCAATCAGGCTTTTCCACAAAAGGCTACCCTTTGTGATAAATGAACCTCTGAAAAAGATTCTAATGTAACTTACCATTATGTATGGTATTCATCAACTTCGAGAAAGCTTTTGAGTTAGGAGAAAAAGGGCTTCACGTTAAGATCATGTTTAACAGACGCACAAAGGAATATACGTATAGACAGGAATTTCAGTGAACAATAATATACCTGAATACATCTTTCTTGTATTAGAGCTCTGATCATTTACAGTAGCTCAAATAGTAAAATGGATTTATTTCTATCCAGTATAATTTTTTACTTATATTTCTTTTATTGGTGTTTGTTAGCTTATAAATGTCGAGTGTTAGAACACTCCAGCACATGCCAATTAGCTGCTTGCTAAAGCTACTATTACAAATAAAATTTCAAATACTTTCCAGCAACAATCAGTCTCCCCAACAAAAGACTGATTTTAATTTCATTGCCTACAACAAATTTAGAAACTGAAACTGAAGCTGCCTTGCTAATTTTAATCGCAAGGCATCTTTTTCTGCTTCACCAATAGACTGAGACTAATTTAGGCAGTAGGAAGTTTAACAGAAAACAGTTGTACATCCTGGACTTCAGGGAGCTCAGCTGAAGAGGAACTCAGATGTGTACAGAGAAAGAACATCCAGCTAATGGTACACCAAAGGAGATGCTCACATGAACTTCCTTTTCTTCACAGGTTGGGGTTTTTAGAGCATATCGATCCCTGGCCATGAAATGTCAGAATACACTCACATCTTCTGCTGGGTAGCTAGAGTTCTCTGTAACTCAGCCTCCAAGCAACAAAACGCTTTTATACTCAGTTGCAGAGTGATGACAGTCATGCAGATGGCCCCCACCTTCCACTCCTGTCACCAATTTACTCACACTTAGGAGAAGACCTCATGACTTCAACTTTATTTTAGTTTCGTTATTTACTAGCTCGCTCTTTCACACTATTCATGAACAAAGCCTTCAGCTTACGTGGCTGGTCTTAATGACTGATTTTACAGGCTACAGCCTGGCGAGCACCTCCATCATACTTCCTACCTGAATTTCCAACCTGCAGCAGCCTCTGAGGTCTGGCTGTAATAATTGTTCATGTTGCTCCCATAAGTCATTTTTTTAAATGACAGGCTCTTCTGAACATCAAGATTCCAAAAAAATGAATTAACAACCAAGACCATTTAAGCTTTTGTCATTGATAGTAGAGAATATTATCAAACTAGTTTACAAGTTGTTAAAAATAAAATACAATAAAATAAAATAAATAAAAAATCATTTTTACAATCCCTTGCTTTTACTACTGCCAAAACTTGAATAGCTAGCCAAAGTTACTTCCAAGGAAAAAGCTTTTAATTAAAAGATTCTAATTTTCCAAACATATTACATATTATTACACATCAAGTCTGGAATATTAAAAAAAACAAAACCAAAACCAACCAAATGCTGATGCTTTTGAAAAAAATTTGGTAGATCGGAAAAAAAAAACCCCACAATATACAAAATCCTGGATGGTTCTTGGCAAAAGTGGATTAATCTGATAAAAATGAAGCTGATAATTTTAATTACCTTTCTCAACAGTTTTCAGTGGACTAACAACCAAGTGCAAAAATACACTTGTAATGGAATCTATTACTTCACAAAGCAAAAAGAAGTCACTAAATTGCAGAGTGACTACAGCTGGGATCAAATACAGTATATCGTCGGGACAAATTCTGCCTGGGGTGCGCAGGAGAGGATGCAGCTGCTGTCTGCCACCCTTCAGAGCCGACTCATTTTGCTCACACACACTCTGCACAGTTTTATTTGATTCTATCAGTTTGTTCCAGTTATACTCAGTTTTTGTGCACAAGAAATAGCAGCTGTTTTGAGCCACCGCTGCTTTTAAGGAAAACCCCTTTCAAAGTTAAGGAACCTTAGGTAGGTTTGGGAGGGGGGGCTGGGGTGGGGGTGGTTTTATATATATTTTTTTAAACAAGCTCAGCTCTAGATTGCCTGAAGCTACACTTTTTGCTTTTGTTCTTTCAATATGTACCAGACAGGAGCTCCCACTAACCCATGCCACCACACACACTGTATTCCCAAGCACTACTCAGAGCTTCCGGAAGGTTTTAAAGCAGACTACACTAGATATGCCCCAGTGAAAAATTTACTACAAGATACACACTTCTTAGATGAATGAGGAGAAGAAGCAGTTGAAGAGCTGACGAAACTATTTACTAAACATAGGCAGAGACACAGGGTTAAAACAAACAGATGTCTGGTGACTCAAGAAGATAGATAAAAAAGCGGGAGGAACAACTGCAGCAGAACTATGCAGCTACCAAAGGTGGAAAAAAAGTCTTTCTAAAATTCACGGTGTACACAATCCTTATGAGAAGAGTGCCCGTTCCAGGACGCAAGAATTACACTTTAATAGTCTGCTATTGTGCTTATCAGAATGAAATTTTGACAATAAGCATGTGCTACAATGGAATAAATACGTGAGAAAAGGATTCACACCTTTGATTCCTACTTTGAAAGTCTCTTTTTTTGGAATCCTCAAGATTCTCAATAGGAAGTAGAAAGACTGTCACGCAAGGATCACAAAAGACAAATACAATGTTACATATGAGCAGAGAACAAGTGAAAAAGCATAACTATGCCACTTGAAAAATTCATGTTGCACCTCTATTTCAAATACTACCTGCACCTCTCAAAAAAGAGAGATCCGGAAAGCATAAGGATATCATCTAAATAACAAAAGGGTATTCAGATATATAGGTGTAAAAAAAGTAATGGGGGAAATGAAAGAAATGTATCAGTTATGAATAGTGCAAAGATGCTGAGTATTTTTAGTGACTGATCACTGTTTCTAGCAGAGTGTCAAAACATGATCAGCTGCAAAGCACTCCCTTTTACAATGCACAAAGAAACAAAATTCACTTCTCACATTTCAGATACTAATAGCATAAATGATTTCCAAAATTATCAGACAAATTAATGCAAAAGATTGATTCACAGAAGAGATTGAGAGCTACAGATATCCAGCCTTGAGATGAGATGGAAGGCAACCTAGTAAGAAAACAAACATCCTGTTTGATCTTGTTTAATCTAAACTCCTTTGAAACAAACATTTCTAGCACAGTCCTCATCCAGTTGCATGATGAAGGCCCAACACTAGACCAGCCCTCCTTGTGACTGACAAACTATTCCTAGACTCCCTCCCGGCACTGACACAGCACAGAAGAACTGTTCCCCTACCACTATTCCCTTTCATACCCCAAAAATTAATACAGGGTGGATGAAAAAAACATGTTTTATTCTAGAAGGAAAAAAAAAGCGCTACTGTCTGCATTCCTGGTGTAATGCCTCTATTGGCAGCTAGCTCTTTCCTGACTTTTCCTGCACTGAAGTACCCTCCCAGCCACTTTGTTTTCTCCTCCAATACGCAGCCTACAATACAAAGCTATTGAACTCCAACATGCTGTGGTGACAAGAAAGGTCAGGGATGGTGGACAGTAATCATATATGCCCAAAAAAATGTACGCTGTAATAGCTGGACCTCACATTCATTCTTTGCCTGTACTGATGCCTTACTTTGCTCTCAGTCTTGGCTGAATCCTTGCTTTCTTCATCTAATCCTTATGGCAGCTGCTATTGCTTGCTTTAAAATCTTACAATTTCTTCCTTAAAACCAATGCTGCTCAGGAAGACTTTGTTGCTTTCAGCTCATTCATTTCAATTAGTTTCAAAATATCTCAGAATTGACTGTATATTAATACCTACATCTAAGTCGCTACCCTTTTACTGTTCATTACCTGGTTTAAAGTGAATTGGTTAAGTATACAAAAATAAAAGTTAAATTCTAAGCTTACCAGTACTCCCACAGCAGCAAAAAAAGGTCTAGTGACGTTGGCCCTTGAAAGGGTGTTATGTGTTATCTTACAACCAACCACTAAATCCTTCAGATCTTTAAGCATTAGTCTGTGTCAGCTATCACACTTTTAAAATAAACAAATAAATACATTTCCACTTGGAACCTCCAGTCATTCTTATGAGGAAATCCTTTTCATAAATGTTCAAAACAAACAAACAATGGGAAACAGATATAAATCCAAGTCAAGTACAAAGGATCCGACAGGATTACTGAAGCACACGCCTCAGACACATGTTCATATTCTTCAGCTCTATTTACAGCTTCCATGAATCTCACCTCAGGTTTCTCAAGCTATGCTGGTCCAAAGACCATAGATGCTCACTCTTGGGGACAAAAATTTCTGTTCTTTTCAAAATGCATTAACCTAAGAAGAACCCTTTTCAGAAACTTTTTACCACAGCATGTAATTAATTCTCTCTCATGAAACCATAGGCAGGAAACTAGATCACTGTCAAAATTAACAATTCTCTTAATGTTATCCTTATGGCCTTATCACGGACAACTTGCATATCTACCAGATCTGAAGCAAAAAAAAAAAAAAAAAAAAAAAAGGAAGTATTTAAAACCTGATTAAAAAGTTTAGAAAGCACAATATGAAGTAATGAGTTTGCATCTGAACCAGGTGTTAATTCCCAGTCTAGTTCAAATGGATAAAAAATTCACTTCAAATTCATGATCAGACAAGAAGTAGCTTTTCTGACAACATAAACCAGTTTCTTTCACTTACTATTTCTTGCATTGCCACAACAAAGATAACTGTGTGTATGGCACACCTGTACATCAAGCTCCTACAACACATTTTCAGGTACGCCTAATACTCCTGAAACAGAGGTTTATTGGAGTAATCTTCTGGAAATGCAGTACTGGTTTATCTGTGCCATCTTTTTGCATTTTATTTATGCTGGGGAGATTTATTAAAAATGAGCTCACATCCAGGTGGACCAAGACAAAGATCTTGCAGGTTTCAAGAAACAAGTACAGGTAATCTTTATAAAACACCAGTGAAAAGGCACTGGGGTACATTGTCATTTAGTGGAGCTAAGACACCTTTACATCTACAGACTCTGGATTCCATACTTTCCCCTTTTTAAAGCTTTCTTAAATATAAAAGGTATTAAAATCTTCAGTTGTACCTGTAAAGGTTCCTGTCATTTTACCTAGAGCTAGGTGTTTGGGCTGTCATCAGCACATGGGGCTACCTGGGGACCACCAGATTTCAAATATTTCACTACAGAGCAAGAATTGCTGTGGGACACATGTCCCAGTGTTCTACAGAATAACACAGAGTACAGACTACCTAGAGCTTCAGAAAGCTACTGTTCTTAGTCCCATCACATCCATGCAAGCTGTTCAAGAAAGTAAAATAAATTACTTGTTTAAGAAGGAAACAAAGAGAAATGTAGAGCTGATAATCAGACACTTGGTCTGATTCTGTTTGTCTAAGAAGAGCAGAGTATATGGCTAGTATAGTTCCTACACATCACCACAGGAATCCATCTGGATTTGTCCCCAGGAAATATCTTTCAGTTAAAAGCTCAATTATTTTAAGGTAACTAGTCTTCCTTGTATCACTACAATATGTTAGTATTTCCATTCAGTTTTTTTTGTTTGCTTTTTAAATCCTTACTGGGGAATCTCAGAAATTATGATGATAATCAACAACAGCTACAGACATCAGAGCCTCTCTTCGAAGTTAGTCCCACCAACCGTAATCCTGAAACAACTTTCAGGCAGTTTAACTTCCAGTGCTGCAGCTCTTCACATCACATAGGTGGAAAATTTAAATGCAAAGTACATTCCTTTCTGATTTTAAAAACCTGACTGTAGTGCTCTCACCTCTGACTGACAGCAACAACAATAGAAGAATTTTACCATAGGAATTGGACAGTCTTCAGAGAGACAAAAACGCTGCAAATACTATGAACACATACACATCACTTATTTTTCAGCTGTATTTGATTTCTGAAAGACTTGAAAGTCTGTAAGATCTGAAAAGTACAGTTTTCAAGAAGGGGAGAAAAACCCTACTGCTCCCTTTACAGTCGAGCCTCTTCTCTGCCCTTCCCCCACACACACACTTTTTTTATGTTCCCATGTCACCTTTAACAGATTTTATGGAGTTAAAAGACTGATTGCTATCTTGCATTTGACTTACAAAGAATGCCCTACTCTCCTAAATTGACTCCAGATGCTGAAAAATGTTCACACTTAAAAAGCTATATATTTTAATTTACAAATCTATATATACAAAATTGTATCAAATGAAGGGGGTTTTAAGGTCTAATTTTTAAAGGAGATCCTGAGAATTAAGCAGTTGCAAATAAGCAAACATCATCTGTATCTCACTTCATTTTCCATGCAGCAGGAGAATTTCCTTCAAGGAGTACTTCCTTGATCTTTAGAAAAGGGATGCACCTCTAAAGCAAATATCAAGTTCTGCAACAAAGACATCTGATAGGATAGAAATCTTAATTGCTTCGGTGACTCCTTGTTCCCCTGATCTATTTTAAATTCTCTTAGGTTTATAAAAAGAGCTAAAGAACTGGCATAATCCGAGCACAAAACTGGATGTTTCAGTGCATTTTGTCTTTCTGCTTTTTATTTGTTTTAACTATAATAATGATAATGCCACCTACTTTTACTCCATGTATCTGCAAAGATAATCAACCCCCTGAACAGCAGGCAATATATTTTGTTCACTATTCAGGCACCAATAACAGCAAAGCTGTCAGTTGGATCTCATCCATACAGTGTAGTTTATCCACATTACCCAGGCCTAAAATTAGTGAGTTTTTATTAAGAACACAAACTTAACCCCAAATATATACAAGGCACTTTGTAGGCTCATGGGTCAAATATGATCTTAAAGAGAACAGTTTACAAAGAGCTCACAGAATTCTTTGAAAACTTTCTTTCATGAAACACAGAAGATTTATAGCTAAATTTTAGAAGGACTAAGTACAACAATTTAAGAAGCCTTTAAGCCTCACCTCCCTGGTCCATCTTCTTCTCTGTCAATACAGACACTACTACCAAAAAGACAATGTATTCATACAGATATTTATTATGTTTCGATATTAAGCTGACAATTCTGAAAATAATTCTGTATGGGCAAAATTCTAGACCTAGAGAAATTCTTTTATTCATTGCTACATTTGTATTTGGGTAGAAAAGCTTGAATAAAAACAGAATTTGAAACAGTTTATAAATAATTACAACTTTTTGCTAGCTGTTTAAAATTATTGTGTCTTTCTCCTGTAATGAATAACTAAGAAAACCATCTTTATTTTGTTTTTAAATGAAAGACCTGAAAGGGAACGCAGGAAAATACATGTTCTCTTTCCCATATTAATGTTTTGTTGGGGTTTTGTTTCTTTTAGAATCTGTATTAAAAGTTTTTAGTTTAAAAATACTATTTGCTGTTGACTATCAGAGCATAATAAAAAAAATAAATGATCTTATATTTTTTAATGTAACTAAAAACTAATGCACCAAGTCACACCATAATTTGAGAATCTAGTTTTAAGTAAATAATCTTCAAGATTTCCATTTTAACTTGAAGACACTCACATTTTCATGCAACAATTAACCAGTCAGGTAAAATCACATTTCACAACTGCCAAGATCTTCTGATATACAGAGGCCTAAGCAGCTGGACATGCAGGCTGTACTCTAGGTATTAGAACTCCCCTTCCCTGGGATATTTTTTTAACGCAGAAAGCCCTCGCATCTGTTTTCACTCAAACAAAACAAAACATCAAAACAAAACAAAACAAACAAAATGTACAATTTTTAGAGAAAACAAAACTTTCTTTTAGTTCCATTTTGTGTTCAGTTTTGTTTCAAAGCAATGATCCAAGAATTACCAGTCTCGTGGCATTCACAGCGGACCCAATTTGTATCTAATCACACAAACCACTGCATCTGCGGAAAGAATCATAGGGGTTGGAAGGGACCTCTGGAGATTATCAAGTACAACCCATCTGCCAGAGCAAGATCACCCAGGAATGCATCCAGACAGGTTTTGAAAGTCTTTAGAGAAGGAGACTCCCCAGCCTCTCTGGGCAGCCTGTTCCAGGCTCTGTCACCATCACAGTGAAGAAGTTCCTCCTCATGTTGAGTGGAACCTTCCATGCTCAAGTTTATATCCATCGTTCCTTGTCCTATTGCTGAAGAAAAGAGATTGGCCCTTCCATTTGACACCCACCCTTCAGATATTTATAGACATTAGTAAGGTCCCCTCTCAGTCTTCTCTCAAGACTACACAGCCCCAGCTCCCTCAGTCTTTCTTCATAGGGGAGATGCTGAAAGTCCCTTTTCATCCTCATATCTCTAAAAGTCAGGTAGCCTGGAGACTTCAGGGGTGGAAAGGCTGAACATTTCTTGTTTTCAGCAGCCCATCTGATTAAGTGCTATAGGCCTGTGTCAATATTTTTTTAAGAAACAGAACATGGGGCAATTACCACTACACAGTATGTGATTACTGACAAAAAAAAAAATCTTGACCAGGAATATTAATTCTTCCTGTATAACAACTACAATCATGCTTATAAGCATTTTTGTAAAATGAAATATTTGCAAATGAAAGACATTTCAGTCTGTCAAAGAGCTTAAGACTCTCTAAAAAGGACACCTTAAAAATCTTCATGAGTGTATGTCTCTTCTCAACTTTTCTTTAGTCATATTTTAGGAGGAAATTAATATCAGAATTAAATATAATACACTGATACCTGCAATATCCACGGAAGAATTTCAAGTGATACAATTTCAAGAACTTCTAAAGTTCAATGTTCAGTATTTTTTATACCAAAACTTCTTTTAAAATGATTGTTCATTATATCTGCATACATTTCTTATACATTTTTAGAAACCAGCCTGAGCCATCACAGCAAACAGCACAGATTTCTTCCCCCCCGAAACTTTGATAAAAGCATAGAACATACCATACTGGGAACTAAATTCTGCAGACCCATACTGCCTGACAATTCCCTACTAACTACTGTATTTTGAAACGCATCCTTTGCCCAGCTAGTGTGTTTCATATGCCAAGCTGATGCACGATACTACTCTTCCTCTTCAAAATCAAAGGGATAATACAGTACAGAATTAGGTTCATAGATAAGAGCCAAAGAAGAATCTCTGCAAGCACATGATTTGATTCTTAGCTCTAGAACTTCCAGCACCTGCAAACCCAATAAATCTGCTTGACTAAACTGTATCTTCTAGAAGACCTCTAAATCTGCAGAACCATTAATGAGAATTGTTCAACTACTACTTTCTCTCACTTGATGACATCTTACCTTTTTTGGTAGATTAAGGATCATCATAGTATCAATTTCCAGTTCCCTGTATTATATCCATAGTCAGATAAACTCATTACTTAGTTTTTCTACAATAACATGCCTTTTCCAGTCCCTGAGTTCTTCTCATGGCTCTTCTCTTCTTTACACATGGCAGACAGCAGAGCTAGAGAGAGTACTGGAGCACTCTGCTGAACACAGAGCTACCGTTCTCATTCATTTGCTGTTTATTGCATTCAAATCTTTTTAAAGACTGCTCAGCACTGAAAGCTCAGATGTAACTGATTCTTCAGCTTTATCCTTTTCCTTTTCAGCCCTTCCTTCCTCAGAAGGCCACCCTTATCCTGCAAGTATACATCCATCTTTCTTAGATACAATCTTTTACATTAGCTCCACGTATACAACTCTTAGTTTGCGTTGCTTACCAAGAGATCTGTTTTACTCTGTCCTCATAAGCAGATTTTTTTCAGAAATTTCAGAATTTTCCAATAAACAGCATAAGGTTGATAACTGAGGCACAGGAAAATAACAGAACCTCAAAGTAAAAATAATAGATTAATAATTCTTTGCTCAAAAATTGAGACTTATCCATTAGCTGCACTTAATGCAGGGTTTGCTGACTTCCTATCATTGCAGGTCATTATTTAAAATGTCACACTGTATCAATTAAAATGTAGGCATCTACTGTGCCACTGCCTTTTATAAAAAAATGCAAAAAAACCCCTAAGTCCAGTAAGTTATTTTCCATAACTCACAATAGCCACCATTAATGATTACATTCTGCATCTCTTAGTATCTTTCTTTCTTGTACCAGACACAGGCTAATAACATAACATTAACTACTCTCTAGTCTCCTACAACTTCATAAGTTTTGAATCCTTAGGAAATTTTACAGTGAGGCTCTAAAAACATGAAGCACTCAGCATCAGAAAATGGTTAAGTTATTACTTCTGGCTGGAGCTGCTGGTAACAGCTGTTTCAGTTAAGAACATTAGTAGGGGGATCCATTTCATGATATTTGTAATAAGCTCCTACAATCACATGTGATTTCTTCCCAATTATTTGATGGATGTCTCCACTCTGCACTAACAATCATCAATTTTAAAATTTTAATCTCGTATCAAACCAACACCGTTTCTGTTGAGCTTCAAATATGAAGAATGAAATTCTCTGTACATTAATTTTGCCTTGTGTTTTCCACACCTTTTGCTTAGTCCTAAAAAAGTTATTAATATCTGTTAGATTAGAAAGAACAAATCAATACTATCTCCTCTGGAATATAAACTGGCTTTTTAACACAGCAAGACTTCTGCTTCAGCTTCTGGGGCACCTACCAGACAAATGGCATAGCACAAATTCTTTCAGAATATTTTCTTGTAAACTCTTTACCCCAGTACCTTTAACTAGTAAATCAAAGGATACAGGAGTTTAAACATAACATCATAAAGATTTAACAGAAGCTCTGAGCGATGCTATCTCAATGAGAATGACTTCAAGTTACTCGTCTACTTTGAAGCTCAGAGTTCTCTCACACCATCAGTATGACAACAACCTTAACAGTAAGCTCACCTCTTTACACAGGAACCTACCACCTGGCAAAGGCTTCATTGCTGCTTGAATCAGGTGAGAAAAGAGAATAAAATACATGGACTAAGCTGAAGCATTTAGTAAACTCCTATATAAAGGTGAAATTAGATGGCATGAGATGCAAGACAAACACAGAAGGACCTGCACCAAAAACCATGAACTACTTGTAACTCGAGAGTTTTAAATACTGCTATATTGAAGTACAAGAACGGGTATGGACATGTCCTTTGTTCCACAGATTGTCTAGTACTACCTACCAGAGCATATCCAACACGTCTGGTGAAGGGTGCAATGTATGCGATGCAGAGATAACAGTGTAGGAAGACAAACTGGAAGGTTTCCTCAATTGTGACAAAGGAATTCCAGAAGATGGGCACAGTAAAGGTGCTAGAAGAATGGACTAAACATTTCAAGACCCAATTTGGAATTTAACCTTCTTAGGAGAAACAGTCTTCTTAGGAGCAGAAAGTGGTGTCTCTGTAGGGGCAGAGCCTCATGGCTTCTCTCACTCACTTGGTGTATTATTGCATTAATACTACTATTACTGTTGGTTTCCTCTCTCTTTGTGGTGTTTTATTAAACTGTCCTTAGCTCAACCACAGGGTCTCACTTTTTTGTCCCTCTCTATTCTCCTTCCAAGCTGGATGGGGTGGGAGTGGTGGGTGAGCGGCTGCGTGGTGTTCATTGCCCAGCAGAGGTTAAACCACAACAGCTGTACACTTGAAATCCAGAATGGACTGGCAAAGGCAGAGAAGCACCCCTGTATGCTTGAGGCACTGTAATTACAGAATCTCACAGAATCACTCAGGTTGGAAAAGACCCTTGGGATCATCGTGTCCAACCATTAACCCTACTCTACAAGTTCACCCCTAGACCATGTCCCCCAGCACCACATCCAAGCGATGTTTAAACACATCCAGGGATGGGGACTCAACCCCCTCCCTGGGCAGCCCATTCCAATATTTCACTACCCTTTCAGTGAAGAATTTTTTCCTAGTGTCCAGTCTAAACCTGCCTTGTTTCAGTTTGAGGCCATTCCCTCTGGTTCTATCCCTAATTACCTGAGAGAAGAGACCAGCACCAGCCTCTCTACAATGTCCTTTCAGGGAGTTTTAGAGAGTAATAAGGTCTCCCCTCAGCCTCCTCTTCCTCAAACTAAACAGACCCAGCTCCTTCAAACGGTCTTCATATGATCTCTTCTCCAATCCCTTGACCAGCTTCGTTGCCCTCCTCTGCACCCACTCCAGCCCCTCAGTATCTCTCTTGTACTGAGGTGCCCAAAACTGGACACAGCACTCGAGGTGAGGCCTCACCAGTGCTGGTACAGGGGGACAATCACCTCCCTACTTCTGCTGGCCACACTATTTCTAATCCAGGCCAGGATGCTGTTGGCCTTCTTTGCCACCTGGGCACACTGCTGGCTCATACTCATTTGCCTGTTATAACCCCCAGAGCCCTCTCTGCCAGACAGCTCTCCAACCACACTTCCCCAAGCAATTCTTCCAGCAAAAAGTATCCATGCAGAACTCGAAGATAACTCTGCAATAACTTTATCTACCCTAAACCAGAAATTTCATGTTACTTCTGACATTTGCCTGCTTTTCATTTTACCTTGCTGCACTATTCCACAAAGTCAGAAGGCACTCTACATCACATAAAATGGTTTTTTCCCTATTGCTGTGAGACACAAGCTTTCAGAAAGTTCTTCCCACACTGGAGTGTAATCCAAACACAGGAGCCAGAGACTGCGCTAACTACTTGACAGGAAAATACAGAATGTATCAAAGCTATGATAAGTTGGGGCTTTTTGCCCACCAGTTTATAGTTTCTGCACTACTGGGTAGTGAAATATTGGAATGGGCTGCCCAGGGAGGGGGTTGAGTCTCCATCCCTGGATGTGTTTAAACATTGCTTGGATGTGGTGCTGGGGGATGTGGTCTAGGGGTGAACTTGTAGAGCAGGGCTAATTGTTGGACATGATGATCCCAAGGGTCTTTTCCAACCTGAGTGATTCTGTGATACTGTCAAAATAAATTGCAAGCATGGTAAAATAAACATCTGATCTTGGAAACTGCTACTAGCAGAGGTAAGCACTGGGACAAGATGCTACTCATCTCTTCCAATCCCTGGTATTCTGATCTTTAATCACCACTGATGTGGGGGGTAAATAAAAAAATAAAAATAAGCAAAAGGGATCACTGCTTTACAACACTTCAGACTAGAAATCTTTTAAGTATTATTCCCTAGAAGGCTGCTGAGAATGAACTTAAACCTGAGAATACAACTAGTGTGACTTACAACATTAAATAGCTCTATAAAATTGTGGAGTTCTGACGAAATCCTCCCCCATTACAAAAATTCAGATTCCAAAATCTCTCCCAGGACCAGTACCATTTTGGGGGAACTAGTCTCAGCTTTATGTAATTCCACTGACAACCAGCTTATGTCTTCTTAGTAAACTTACAGTGGTTGTGAATTTCCAGCAGAAAGAGAAGTATAGTTTGTAAGTAAGCTGTTCTTGGCTAAAGAATAATTTTTTTTGTTGTTTTGTTTTTCAAGAGGGACAGAGGTGGTAGAAAAATGTTAATAAAAAAATTCATCATCACCCTACCAACCACATTTTATTCCATTTGAAGTTACTTTTCATTCCTTTGAGTACCCTGTTAGTAAGTACTGTATGCATTACTTTATCAGATTATAAATACATTTCAGAAAAAATGAGGAGCATTAAGCTTGAGCATTTAAGTGCTCAAAATTTTGAGTACATCAGATCAGTCGCATGGCAACTGTAATATAACCTGAGTGTATGTATTGTAACAGCTTTTCATTAAGTGGCCTTGTACTATGTATGGTACATCTATGGTCTTATTTAGCAGGGGGTGGGGGGAAAAGTGGACTGGAAAAAAGTTTGGAGAGGACAAATATTTTCACAAGATGAGCTGAATGTACTCATTCAGAATACAAGCTTTATGGAAGATATTTAATTGTACATAAATAGCGCATGAGTAATCTGCATTACCTTTTAAAATAAGCTTTCCTTCACATTTCATCTAATTTGAACATTAACTGTGAGCAGGATTATCATACATCTGTGAAGTAATGATTTTCATAATTTTTATGGATCTCAACAAGTACTATTAAGAAAATGAGAAAAGCACAGTAGCTTAAGATAACTGCAGTTACGAAGATTTTTTTTTTTTTTTTAAATAAATAAAAAAGAGGAGGTTCTTCAAAGAGTGCCTGAAATGCTTTGTTTAATATTGTCTAACTCATTCCTGATTCTGCTTCTTTGAAGTAAAAAGGCACGTCAAAGTAAGAGTCAGTGAAAACCTTTTGGCTTGACTTCCCCTGCATTGTCTCTCACTACATTTACATGCACAAAATCTTATTTGGGGTTTTGGGTCAAATCATTTAGATTCACTTGTCGGATTTTGTTACTGGGCAATACAGAGACATTTCAAAGAGAAACATCAGTCTATCATAGCTGAGAAAATGTGTGTTTCTGATAATACTGATAACACTCATATGCCCTTCCTCATTGTAACAAAGTTGTAAATAGACTGCTAAACCCAGAAAATCCTTATGATGAAGTGAGGAAAGCAGTACTACAACCATAAGGAAAAGGGGAAATGAGGGAGAAGAGTACATTAAAACAATATGTTCAGACTGAAGCAGAAGTCTCTGAATAAAACTCATGCTGGAAGGCAAAGACATCCCATCTGTTTTTGTTTCTTTGGCTTTTTGGTTTTGGTTGGTTGGTTTTGTTGGGGGGGGTGCATGTGTGTGTGTGTGAGATTTTGTTTATTCTTTTTGTTTGTATGTTTTCATTCATATTCTTTGTCACCTTCAACAAGTATCTCTGTTTTAGAGAACAGGTCTAATGCTGGCTAGCAAGAACCTAAGTATGCTTAACAGCGGTGAAATTATAGGCTGGAATATCATGAGAACAGTAATAAAACCTACCTAGTATTTCCATCCATGTATTTCAAAGCTTTTTTCAAAGGCAGTTTAAACAATATCACTGGCATTTTACAGATGGAAGAGTGAGATGCAATAAAGAGGACGAAGGAAACAAGGACGGATCTGGCCAGGGAAAGGTCTGCTTTAGAGGATGACAAGACCAGAATATTCTAAGACAAATTTAAGGAGGGAAACATGGGACATTCACTTCAAAGCAAGGTCTTGTACTTCCATCTGTTACCCCAACTACAACAATACATAACCCACCTCAAAGGGATTATGAAGGAGTAAGGAAGTTCACACAAAAATAATCAGAACGCTGATCTAAATCTGTTGGATGACCTTTGTCCATAACAGATACAAGGTTAAGATGTTTTTTAAAATGTATTTTAATCAAAAAGATGAAGAGTGAACTAGGAAGTTCACAGACCATTACTCCCTATTGATTTCAACGCAGGGAAAAGAATATTTTTTAATATAGTTGCCATTGCTATTGTCATTACTATCTGTAATAAAAATCATTATTTACCTATATCTAACAAAGATTTAAAACAATGTGGGTTTGTGATTACGTTTAAGTACCTGTCTTGTTCTGAAACAAGTTTATTTCCTGAAGCATATATATTTTTAAAGTATTTCTTGCTTACACAGTCAAAATATACAATATAAAACCATACAACCCTGCCCACAACCAAATATAAATGTTCTATTTCCCTTTCACCCAAAAAATAAAGAAAAATTAAGCAAAAAATCCACTAGAACAACAAAAAGGACAACATTTCAAAGTTACAAAAACAAGGTATCAGTTAGTTGGTTTTTTTCATCCAAACACAAAGGCCTCGAAATAAACTTCAAAGCAACAGAGACTTGGGTAGATGCAGTATTCTGCAAGGTCATTCCACACACAGCTTTACTGGGAACAGAAAGCCTCTCACAGCCCCAGATGCACATAACATTTAGAACAGAGGAAGAACAAACCAGCCAATTTCAATTGCTAAAAAGCACACAAGAATATGAAAATGTCATCCAGCTGCACAGGGGTGCAGATTCAGAATATCCTTTTACGTGTTCAAACTGATAATTCCCCATATAGGCATTTTGATTTTTAGCTAAGCTAAACTGGGAAAAAATAATTGAGGGACACAGCACAGCTGACATGCTTGAGTTCTGATCTTGTGTTCTCTATGTAACAGAACACACAGACAACATAGTCTGTATAGACTATCACTTATTTTAGCTAAACCTGTCACATAGAATTTCCAAAAAACCTGTTTCCATACCACATTTTTTTCCCCCTACAGCCTCAAGCCCTGCATTTATATGGCATATAGGTCGATACACAGGTCACTTTACTATAGCCATCTACAGCACAGTGGCACCTATTCATGAAACAAAACTTAACTCTTCCAACGGTCATATTCTAACCTTTCCCCCCCCCATGTGACTTTCAAGATAATCTTAAATGACACTGTTCTTGAACTATGGCTAAATTACAGATAAAATAATAAAGACATATTTTGAGATGAGAAAACAAATCCAGTAAATGCCTACCTGAACCCACTGGAGATGAGCCAACACTAAGACTTTGTAAACTTCCATTCCTGAGCAAAGTTGGAGATTTCTGAAGACCAGAGCTTGTCACACTTCCTGCAGCAGATGCCACAGATGAAGTTGGGGAAGCGGAAGAAACTGAAAGATGGGAAATACTTTCTTGACTTTTATTTCCTTTGGGTCTACCAGGCCCATGCTTACTTTGCTTATTTCCTTTCCTTTTTTTCTCTGTTACAGTTTCTTCTTCTGTTCCAGAAGTTTGAGCTCGTTTGTATGCTGTAGAAGTAAGGCTTGAATTACCTACGTCTCCGGGTGAGCTGTCAAAGTTTTTGGATTGGGAAACAGATGATGATGAAGGGAGACCAATTAAGGAGGTGAAACAATTGACACCCCCCTCTTGACTCCCAGTCTCTGCTTTATGTACATCTTTGGTTGAGGAAGCCTGTTGAGAATGCGTGAAGCTGTCACTTCGCAGGTCTGTGTCTGTAAAACTCAAAAATTCCTGGGGAGACTGAACTGAGCTTCCAGAAGATGACTTTATGCTCCCAGGAGTGCCCAAAAAGCTTCCTAAAGAAAAAAAAAAAAAAAAAAAAAAAAAAGAAGGAGAAAAACAAAAGAAAGTACTTTTTTATTATTATTATTCTTGGAGTCAGGGAAAATTGATGCTACAGATCTTAACATACAAAACTTTACAGTGCAAGGACTTCATGAAAAGTGTTACCAAGAGCTAAAGAATTTATTTCTAGATAACTCATTCCTTCTTCTGCTGATCTTCACTCTGCTGGATCTGATTCAGATTTCTATCTGGGATTCAGATTTGAATATGGGGCACAAACAAGGTGGAAATGATTAAAAGGGGAATAACAACTTGGATGTTTATGAAACTTTTGACATCCCTTGTGTTTTGAAGCCACAACAAACAGAGCAAGTCAGAGCAGGTTTTTTTTAACATACACATATAAAAAGAAGGCTGATAGAAACGTGCTATGGTCACATTTACACTATGCCTGCAACCTTCCTTATCTTTCTACTTAAATCAAGGGTCTGGCACTGGCCAAGGGAATAGCAATTGCACTTAATTTACCCTCGCTGAGGAGGTGATCCACAGAAGAGTCATTTTTCAAAAGGACAGCAGAGGAAGTGGAGAAAAGTGTATAAAATTGGCATTTTAAGACTTCTTTAGCACTGTCGGGGAACCATAATGATCTTGCGTGTAATAGAATTACACTGCTTCTGTAATATTTGGAGTGCAGTCATTTCATCATGGTGTTAGTCCATGTAAGGCAGAAAAGGGAGCACACTTGGGAAATAAAAACACCTACTTTCACCGAAATTCAGTAATTTTATGAGTGTTGTAGAACTCAAGACTGATGACGACTATCATGTCAAGAAAATGCTCCTAAATATTAAGTATAAATAAAGTCCTTTAAAAATTAGTGGTTTATCACTAGTACTCTGTTAAATATTAAGAATTCCATTTAAGATAATTAACATCAATACATCATTTTAAAAATCATAAAAAACATTGTTTTGTATTTGAAATAAGTTACATCAACTTCATTTATTACAGCTTTAAAGAAGATACATACACATAGTAAAGACCTATTTTGCCATCTTCAGTAAGCAAGATTTTTATTTAAACATAGAGTCAAGAAGGCACTCTGAAAATGAAAACAAAACCTCACCAAAAAATCCAACCCTTCAATTTTTTTTTGAAGTAAAAACCCCTGAAATATTGGAAGAGTTCTAGACAAATTTAGAAGTGATCAATGCATAAATAAATTCAAAGGAAGAGCAGCATCATAAAGCAGAAAGGCCAGTCAGCTACTACACATCACAGTGAAAATTATGGAAAACCAATTACTTTATAGACTGATTTTTTTTTTTTTTTTTTTTCTTTTTTTTTTTCTTTTTTTTCTTTTTTTTCTTTCTTCAACTCTGACAAAGCTGGCACAACAGCATTTGTCCTTTTTTTTTTTCTTTTTTTGGGGGGGGGGGTAGCAAGGAGGAGTTTAAGTGTCAAAAGAGATTTTTAGTAGGTTTTAGCATGTTCAAAATGTTAATTATTTTTGTATTACATTAGGTAAATAAACTGTATATACTTGTCATGTAATCATCTTCTGCTTATGTATTTCAATGTTAAAAAAATAAATAGAAGTTAAAAGGTCTTTGAAGAAAATGGTATCTTTAAATTGTCTACATATTGGAAAATTATTTAGGGGACACCTCATCCTATATATTATGTAGTCCAGTTTCATTCTAATATGTACTAACTAGAAAACATTAGTGTTATTCCCTTAAATTGCTAAGAAAGACTCCTGGATACAAATTCCTATGTTAGATTTTACCCCAGACTAACTTCTCAGCACAAGAAGAAACTTCTAGTTTTAGCAATTGAAGAAAACACCTTAACAGTCTAAACAAAAGCTTCGAGTTTGCCCTTTGAAGATGTACAACCTTCTTTTTTATGTGATGACATGAACATAATTCCCTGAAAAAAAGTTATATCCTAACTAAAGTGAACCAATATTCTCATCATTGAGGATAACAAATGAAATACTTTTCAAGTTTTAAATACCTAAGATTTCTCACCGATATCAAAGCAGAAGTCATGTTACAGTATAACAATTACTACCTTGCTGAAAAGGGCTAGCTGCAGTCACAGTTGTTCCTGGATTTCTTCCAGCACCAGGCTTTCTTCCCCTCTGACCTGAGCTGTGACCTGCAGATTTCTTCCCTTTGCTCTCTGACCCTCTAGCCTCTGAAGAATCTTTTCCACTTGAAACGTGTGTAGAAACTTCCTGGAAATTTGCATTTGTAAATCGAGCTGTGGTATCTTCCAACCGCTTCAAGGATCCCGACATGGAGTTGTTGCTAGTGCTTGTGTATGTCTAGCATTTCAATGAGAGGAAAAATAAGAGAAAACAATTAGGGGCCACAAAAAACTGTAACAAAAAAAGAACCGTTTAAAACAAATAAGTTTATTTGAAAGAATGAAAAGTGTTCAAATACTAAGGTAACTGGCAACAGCAGGAGTTGCATGTAATGAATCGTTAAAGATTTTCAGGAAACAACTGAAGTGCTGAAGTGAACAATAAAACTTCATTTTGTGGGGGAAAAAAAAGCATAAAAATAATGTCAGCTTTGGTTGATTCACTGAGGTCAATGGATTAATCTCAAATCTATAGTTACACAGTCTTTATATTCTATTTAACTAGGGTATTGTTATTTTAGTATTTAAATTAAAAATTGAAAAGAAACATAAGATTTTAAATGCTTTTCTGACAATACAATGTTTACACAGTTTGATTTGTCAAATTGGAAACACTGTTCCATCAGCAGTGGAACTCATGAAGGCTTCAGAACCTAAGAACTTGCATTTTCAAAACCTTATAGTCTCAACACCAAATTAAAACCAACTCCAACAAGCCCTTATGTCGTCACTTCCCACCACCACCCTAGGATTTTCTGCCATCTGAACCATCCTGTTCAGACCATTCCTCAAGTATCATCAAGGGAAGAAAAAACATGAGATCTACTTGGCCAAGACACGTGCAGGATTGACTGGCTAGCTACAACAAACCTGCTGCCTAATAAAAAAGAAAAAGCCTAACACCCTAAAGCAAATTTATTCCTCAATCCTCACCCATCCCAAAAAAAATTCTGGCCCTTCTGCTACATCCATCAACTCTTCAGCAGGCTTTCAAAAATGTTGTCCTTAGGCCCATTATTATTCCATTACATTCTGTCTGAATTGTTCCTATTGATAAACAGTAGTCAAAATAGGTTCACAGAAAGTAATCACACATTTTCTCTTTCCCAACTGGGACGCTTGATGAATTCAGGCCTACAGCAGAACGTTTCTTCATCTTTGCATACAGCTTTGTACAGCTGGTGTAAAAAGTTTTCCACATTTTTACTAAAACAGCTAAGACATTTACACAGAACTTATTTTCCAGCTGCAATTGCCAGGAGACAATTAAATATGCAAGCTTTGAGGAAGATGAAAATTTTGATCTATTTGTGTACCACCCTGTGTGAATTATGAACTGTACTAAAAATGTATTACAGATTTTCTCAAGAGCAGTGAAGAAAAAGTCTCTTAAAGTAGAATGTTAAAAATAATTTACCTCAAATTAATATTACTATACTGGTAGGTCTTTCTAATGAAGACAGAGCTAATTCTAAGGTAAGTTTAGTAGTGAACTTTTTGAACTATTACAAAGCCCCCAAGAATGCTCAACTTTCTGGAAAGTGCTTCTTAACTCAGGTCAGGTGACACATCAGTGATTCAAATTTGGATCATTTGAATAAAGGGTTTCCAGGCATGCAATAACCCAAACCACAAGTCAGGCTTTTTCTAGGATCCAGGGTCTGTCCTCTTATCCAAAAACTTCCTTTCCTAATTCTGACCTCCTATCCGCTCAGTTAAACATTAATGGCAAATATAATTCTCTACGGGTATTAACAATCATAGCTTTTGTTGTTATCTCCTACCTCTTCCCCATTCCTGAAGGAAAATTCTGGATTTATTTATTTAAAAGGGAAATAAAGAGTTTAAGGTAGCTCTATGGACTGGCCAAGGCAAGGCAATGACAAGTAGGCAGTGGGTTGGATATACTGTACAGACATTTGGGTTGACTGTAAGCCTGAATCCTTCTTTTAGATTTCTGGAGAACAGGCATGGAGATCACAGTTCTGCCTTTGAAAATTTTGCTCCAACAAGTATTTGTGTTTTGGAAGGTGCTGTGAAATGAACTGAAATCTTAAACACTATGATGCAATACACCCTAAGCAAAGTAAAATTTGTATCATTTGGTCAGTTGGGTTTTTTCCCCACAGATTACATTCCTTAAAGGATTTAATTGCCACGAAGTGTCCTAAACCAGACTTACATCAACTGCTTTAAGAATCCACAAGATATGCAATAGGATGGAAAGTAAAACTGCAGCACAAATGGGTTTTTAAGCTAACTGGCTCACACAATAACCTACCCACCACTAAAAAAACTGCTTTTCTAAAACACCAAGTTCTAAAAGAGAAAGGCCCAACAGAAATGTCTCAGAAAAACCTTAATATGTCATGGCAAAGTTACATTGTTTGTTTGTTGGGAGTTTATGGAGGTCAGGAGAGTGAGAGGCAGGGACCAAGGATCTGAGGACAGACGCAGAGCACCTTTGGTTATTTACTGACTGGCTTCAGTCTCTGCAGCCCCCTTACAGTGCTGTCCCCTCTCAGCACAGCTTTTTAAATGTACTGCACTGCTGGAGGCTCCTCCCTTCTCTGCTCACTGCATCTTCCTTCGTTTCAGTCCAGACACCCCTGAAAAAGCAGATCTCCCTGATGCCGTCACCCAGCTCCATTCCTTAGTTCCTCTGGGAGGACCTGACTTTTTCCTAAGTGTTAATCCTGTTCTCAGAAATCAATCAGTATTGGCTGGTGCAATCAAGCCAGCCCTGCGTGCACCAGGTTCCCCTATGGCTCCAATACGCCAGTCTGCAGTTCTTTGCCTGAAAGCACGCTTGGTGCACAGAGAGCTGCTGGGGGTTTACATCCCTCACCTACCATGCTGTGTGCCCTGAAGCGTTTTACCACCCAGCTGTACTGAGGCTTCAAACTTCTGGGGAAGCTTTAGGTTTAGGGTAAGATTTAGGTGTAATAATCATCCTTGCTATACACAGCACACCCCAAGCTTTTTTCAGGACTCAATACAGGGCTGATGGTTCTTCCCACCTAAGAGGAAGGCCAGAAGAAAAGGCACAGAGAGAACTCAAATCCATAAGTTATTCTAGTTCTTCTTCAAATATTCTGTGCCTATGTCCCAAAAGAAAAGTACATTGATCTAAGTGTAATTGAGAATTTCTAATTTCAAACTTTCTGCAACTTCACTGTGTTAAAACTAAGCAGTGTTCACTAAGAAATGACAGGGATGCACAAGAATGTTTCCCAAATGGCATATCTCAACACAGCGTTACAACTGGAACCTCAGTAAGATTTCTTGGAATGGTATTTTGCGGAACAAGCAGGCAAGTCAAGTATGCTAACTCAATCCACAGTTTATTCTGCAGCCTTTCATGAATCTCTCTTAAGAAGCCATTCATTCAGACAAAAACATGCTTTAAAGCATCACCTGCCTAAATGGTCATTGCCACTATCACAAAGGATTTCTCTTCTTTAAAAAGGAAAAACAAAATTCATTTCAATTTCCAGTTCTCCCCACAGGAATAATATGGTAGCAGAAGTGATTATATACCATGATAAAATAATGTATTCACTGCAAAGACAGACTGCTGTGAAAAAGACATCGAGTTCAAATCAATTCTGACAACTCCACGTAAAAGGACACACAAAAGTAACATTAAATATGTGTTTCAGAATATCATATTATCTCAGAAGAAAACAAAGCTTGTTTTATTATTAAAATTTCCAGTTTTGGAGGAACACATTATGAATTTATAACCTTCAAAAAAACAAATGTATGTAAATGGTGTAAGAAGGGTTTCATAAAAATTAAAATAAGCTAACTGAAAGAATTAGGAAAAAAAAAAGGGGGGGGGAAATCACTTCCAAATATCCAGTAGATATTTTCTTGAAAGTGTAATCACACTTAGTAACTTCATTAAAAACTGAACACCAATTTTCCCAACAAGCTGAAGCTTTAAACCAAAAAAAAAAAAAACCCAAAAAATTTATAAAATTAAGCAGATAGCTTAGTTAAAAATAGAACACTAAAAAGACACACATTGATATTTAAATTCCACAATGAATAGTTCTAATTTAGTTTCATTCCATTCAAAGTAAAGTTATAGCATTATAGAGAGTTTCAATTCTCTGTAGTATTTTCTCTGGCTCTACCTTGCTACTAGCCATAGGATTTGCAATTTGGTTTTTGGGTTGGTTTTTTTTTTGCAGTGTTATCTATTTTATGATTTTTAAGACTATAAAGAGGTAAGGTGTAGGTATTCACAATATTTAAAATATTCCTATTATAAATCCTATATATTTAACTATAAAAATATACTTGACTTGTTATACATACAAAGTAAAAATCTCAATTAATAACTCTGCAAGATTTTCATTCTTTACTTGGATTAAATAGAGGTCTGTGCTAAAAATGGGATTTTACTCCTGTTCATTTTACTGAAGTGTACGCTATTGAGTCATAAACCTTGTAATTAGGAAAAGCCTAGGGAAGACAAAGCAATTAGAAAGGAGGTCAGAAGAAAAATCAGAATCCAACTGTGTCTTCAGCATTAGAAACATACTCTCATAGGTAGAACTCAAGAATAAGCAATATATTTTCTGTAAATTTTACACAAATATACAGTAATTTCACTTTTTCTTAAAATTTATTATTAGTAGATAACCAAAGTACAAAAGGGATGTAATTCAAGAAAGATAAGATCATACATAGCACAAAACTGTCAAGGAGAATAAAAGTGAGTTGAAAGGAAGTTCCCACACAAAAAGCCTCTTTAAAAGGCTATAAATTTTAGGCATTGTCTTAGACTCAAGGACAATACAAAACATTCAGGACAAATACATAGAAATTAATACAATGAAATAACAAATCACATGGACCAGTCGATACTATTCAAAGAGTTCTACAATGTCATTTCAATAAGCATTGTTACACTCCACTCTTAAAACAGCAAAATGTAAAATAGGCTCTACTTTTTTTTTTTTTTTTAATTAATAAAGAGTTATTGGGAGTTTCAGAAAACCACTGACTAGTAAGCCTCACTGGACACAACAGTGTCAAAAAGAATATACAAAAACCACGAGCAAGACTACTTTAACAGAAGCATGAGTCATAAATAATAGGATGTTAACAGGTACATATCCTCAAGTTAATAATCCTACTACTGAGAATAAAGTTGCATCCAAAATACACTAAAAAGCTAACTTTCTTGATGGTGATTGTTGAAGTTGATACCACTAGTTGAGGGAATACTTGCAGACACTGAAGAAAGTTAGCATTTCAATTGTTTTACCTTCTCCTGAGAAGGTATTGCTGTACCATATCCCAACAGTCACATCTGTTGAATATTGTATCTCAGCCGACAAATCACATACAGTTAACACAAGCTTCACCATCTCTGCTAACAAACAATGTTCTACGTACTGATGGCTGATTAATTCAAACCATTATTCCCCGATTCAGATGTCAAACACTCCCACATGAATGGACAAATGTTTTCCAACTTTGAAGTCAGAAAACCCATTTCTCAATACTGCTGTGCATTCTGTAGTGCCATCATTAGTGTCATTTCTTCTGGTGGGTAGTGAAAGCAGTTCTTGTAGACTACAATGAGAACTGTCATTATTTAACCCTCTACATCGTCCCTTGAGTTAGGTATTTACTAGCACGTTAACAGGAAGGAAAGACCACAGAGCCTCAGAGCAGCCTGCAAAAAAGGCAATGTTGCATTCCAAGCAGATGAAGCACGAGCTGTAGTTTCATAATTACATGCTCTTGTGCTTACAGGTTCAGTGACGGCTCAGCACACACAAGTGAATTTCAAAGGAGAGATTTCCTAAAACCTCACAAATTATTAAACATAAGTCAATGAAATAAAACTTACTGGAGTATCAGTGGCACCTGATTGGGGTCATCAAATCTCTCACTACTCAATTACTAAACTCCAAGCCTTTCTCCATATGATAAACCTCCAAGTATTTTAGGATTTTATATTATAGGGGAAAAAAAAAGTATCAAGCATGCTTGATAATTATAGAATCTATGTCATTATAAAGATCTTGTATATACCATGGAATAATTACGTCATGAAATTTCAACATAAGTAACTGAAGTGGAAGAGGAGGAAAAACACATTGACTTACTTTCTCTGTAGTTACAGTAAGAGATGGAACCAAGGATGGCGAGGACTCCGACTGCTTCTTATATTTTTGCTTGTGTTTATCTTTCTCTTTATATTTCTAGAAGTTATAGAAGAGAATATAACCTAAGTTCAGCTTCATCTTTAACATAACCCATTTTACTCGTACTGAGTGTTATCAAAATTTAAGACAAATAGAAATAATGGCCTGTGCCATTTTAATCAAAACAACATTAATGTTTTGAAATTTTTATAATATCATTTTATAAAAGCAAATAAAGTATTTATATTTGCTTTCTAAGTACATAAACTGAAATTCTTCAAGTATAGCCAGCATTTATGGTCCATTGCTGTTAATATTATCCATCTTCCCAATGATCGATTAATAACAAAACCAAATGAAAAACAGAGACATGGTTTCTGCTTCAGAGCTCTTTCCACATTTCTCACTAGACGTTCATCTTCCTGCATTTCTGCATTTGCACAGTACTTTTTGTTGGGATACTATTGTAAATTAACGCAAGGTTTTAGTTTTAGCTCTGCTACTGACATCTCCATGCACAAAATGTGAAATTTTATCTAGGTTTCATTCCCAAGAAGGTACATACAGTTTACATACTAAAGAAGTATCTTCCACATTAAACTGAACAAAATACCAAAAGATATACAAATCAAGTGTGTTTTCTACAGAGGACAAGAATTTATTATTTTTTTATACATAATATAAAGTGTTGGTAGTGTGAATGAAATTCTGCAAATAGAGAAAATAATTTCTTAACCCACAGCCTCTAGAATATAACAGAAGTCTTCCATACTGGCAGACATCAGTTCTTAGAAGATTAGAGAATCAGAAACAAATTGTATTAATTTAAATAATTCAGACAAATACACACACGAAAAAAAAAAAACCACCAAACAAACGAGTATTCACACAGAACTCATCTGAACAGCATAATCTATGGCTCAGAATTAATGCTTCAACAGAGAGCTATCCACAAAAAATGCACACATATGGATTGACACCAGGGGTTGAAAACTCCCACCAAGCAGCTTGTAAAAAATGAGAAAGACAACTTAAAATGTGCAAGTCTGAATAGCCATATGATAACTCAGTAACTGTCTTGAATCTTAAAAATGACCCATGCTGATCTTTCTCTATCAAAATTATTATCCAGGCCCTCAAAAGAAACATAATTAGCTCAACAGCAATTGCACAAACACCTTACCGAGCACCAGGACAAGATGTAATGCGTGCCTACTCTATTCAGGTATCACCAACTAGCAGCTTTCTATTTCAGTTACAGTGGAAGAAATATCAGAAACTTATACTCTCGGGTTGATTCTGTTAAATAAGAGAACGGGTTCTTACATTCTCTGAAGCAGAATCAGTTAATTGGCAATCTAGCTGCAAAGCTGAAAGCAAAACTCATTTGTGTCTACCTTTATGAAATATAAATACCAGCTGACTTACTTAGAGATCAACTTGTCTCTAACCAACTCCAAATTCATTTAGCTAAACTTACAACCCGATTTTGCCAGGAAGGAAATAAAAGTCTAGCCAAGAAAATTCAAAAATAACACACCTAAGCTACCTTCACCAGATCATCATGCAAAAATATAATTCCTAGAATACAATATGTAAAATCCCTTGGATTCTCGTGCTCTTTTTAGAACTCAAAGGAAGGTCCAAGATAACTCTTTAAAAGGCTAATGAAGATTTCCAGGTTTGTTTTTTTAATACAGTGAAGGGAATTTGTTGGGTTTTTCCCTAGTGTGCCACTTGGATAGAAACATGGAGTTTTCCCTTTCATAGCAAAGTGGGCAGGTGTCATAATTACAACAACAAACACTATAAGGTAAGATTTCAATTGTCTAAAACCTAATATAGGCTTGTTAAGGGAGTTTTAGATCAGGGAGGGCACTGCTTTTGTTTTCTTTTGAGTTATTTTGGAGGGGGAATTGTTTGTTTGGGTCTTTCTAGACCCGGAAAACACAAATTTGAAAGAAAAAAAAAAAAAGGAGAGGAGGGATTGAAATGTTCTGCACAGTCTTTTCAATAATTTCTTAAATGTAACAGTCCCAGAATTGCTATCCATGCTGCCAGTAACAAGCAGGGATCAAGAGAAACCAAAGCATCTACACCAAGACTGCATGCCATGTTATCCATAAAATCTGTTGATCCAGAAGTCTTTCATCAGTGCTACATACCCAGTTACTGTTATCATCAGTGTACCTATTTAGATAAACTTGAACAGCAATTTCACTGAACCCCAAACCAGCCTCAAGAAATAAATTGTGAACTGGAAATCTAAGCCACTGCCTCAGTTTCTTTAGCTTTCATCATTTTACTAAGAAATTCAAATCACCTTAAAGAAATTATTTATTTATGATTTTGGAGCCAAGAGACATATTTTACAATCTCTTCTGTTGACTTTCTAGTGGGTTTTTTTTTTCCTTCCAGTGTTAATTTTGTCCAAAAGGCAAAGAAACATAAAATTCTGACCAGTCAGGAGGACTCTGAATTACAGTTGGTAACCTACTAAAATCACCTTAATAGTAGTCTTAACAGAAAAGGATGTGTCGGGAAGAAGGAAAGAGGGATACAAGAACAAGGGGAAATGATGGGGCAAAAATGGGGCTAAGGGCTTGGAAAGAATATCCTTTAAATTCTGTAAAATGAAACATCAGCAACCACATCAAATTCTTGTCACAGATCCAAAGCATCAACACAAAGCTTGCCAGGACAGCTTACCAAGGTTACAGCTTACCACTTGAGGCCACCCCACACAAAGGTCTTTTGCATATAAAGATCCTCAGAAGGTCTGCTGTCCTTAACTCTACATTCTTTCCTCGTTTTAGGTTATACCTCTTCTAACAATCTTTTTTATTTTACTTTTCACTTTTTCTTTTCACTCTTTCTTTCTTTTTCTTTTCCTTTTTCTTCCTAAGGAAAGTTCAGAAGTCCTACTTCTGAATATGAATTGACTGCAGATGCAAATAACATCAAAGAAGTGGAGAACATCTCACTACAAGAAACCCTTTGAAAGGAATGCTCAGGTTTTACACTGTTAAGAATAAAAATTTCAGCAACAACCTGCTGAGATGAAGAGACTTAGCTCCCACAAAGTGACTCATTGCAGCTGCACCCTCTTCTCACCATAAAAATGCATACAAAGCATAATAAGATTTCTGAAATATCCACTTCTGGATCCAGACAAGGAGTACCAGAGGGACAAGAATTCCCACAATATTTAACAAACATGACATCTTTCAATCAAGTCTGTCTCAAAGGGCAAACTAGCCACCTTCCCTGCTGCCAGAAAGAGAATAAAACTGTTGACCCTTCACAGACAACTTGCTGCGTGCTTCACTTTCGTAAGACCTCCTCTGATGAGCTCTAAATAAAACAAAACCAAACCAAACACCAAACCAAAAACCAAACCCACCAAACCATACACAACAACCACCACCAAACACAATCCAAACAAGCCCTAACACAAAAAAAACCCCAACCAACAAACCAAAACAACATAGCAGCAGCTCAGTAAGATAAACATCCATCCAGAAAGCCACCATGGAAACCCACCATTCTAGGGAAGGTAATGACAGCAAGTGTCTAAGTGTCTCATCTTTTACAAGCTTTACTGTAAGGAAAAAAAGGGCAGAAGTTAACTCTCAACAAGGACTGAAAATTATATTGCCAGTAAGTGAAAGCTAAGGGAGCCCTAAGGGCAGGCACAACCCCTGTATCCCATTTATATACTCAGGCTTAAATATTTCTGAGATTCACAGACATGAGTTCAGATGTTCCAAACACCAGCGCTGACGAATACAATGCTACATTCTGTAAAAACAGGGTTTAGCCGAAGAAACATTCCAAGGAAGAATATATTCAAAAATACAGGGTCAGCTACAAAACTGACAAAGGAAATTCCATTCTTGGTTCACAAATAGGGCAGCTCGACAGACCAGATTCAGGTAGCTCCTGAAACCTTTCCTGCTGTAAGAAAAAGAAGGTGTGTTTGCTGAGCAGCCGCTGGGTGAGCAGCTGTAACATTATTCATCCTCCAACTTGAAGAGCCCCGATTTATGATACAGCTAAATACCAATACAAAATACCTACACTTTATATGTCACAAGTAACCAGAAAGCTTCCTTTATCATTAGGGATCTCATTTTTGGCCTTTGTTTCTGGTTTTCTGCCTAAAAAAAGTATGTAACCACTTCTTAATTGCAATAGCTACATGCTAGCAAGATAAGTGCAACAGTTCTGGAATTCTATAGCACTTTCTGTACATTGCCCTCTTGTAAGGAAAGGGGTAGAGGGACTGAAAAGGGTAAAAAAAGCACACTTTGATTGCTTCTATTTCTTCCAGAAAGATTCAGTCTACAAAATTATTACATAATATGACTTCACAAATACAGTTTGGTTCCAACTCTTTAGTTTTTCAGCTCATATATACATTTGATCACTCTGAAGATCAGTACTTAATCACTTGCTTTAGCATACATTTAAGAGCAAACATTTATCAGACTGTTGAATGAAAACACCACCTTACTGAGGTATCAAATTAAGGATACATGTATCCTAATTTTAATCTTAGCTCTGATCTGTTACCAATAGAATAAATGTTTTCAAATCTATCTTTCCATAGTTTGGACCTCAATGTCTGAGAATACTGAATAATGCAAGTGGGCCATTACTTGGAAGGAGTCTGGCTTTTCTCTAACGGTGTTATTACCACAGCATCATAGAAAGGTTTGGGTTGGAAGGGGCCTCAAAGATCATCTAGTTCCAACCCCCTTGCCACGAGGCAGGGGTATTAATTCATTACATTTCCACATGGAAGTATCATTTAAGTTGCTGCAAGACATTTACACTCACAGGTCATTTTTGTCTCAGGAACACACAGCCTTCTCCAAAGAGGTTTCCACAGTACTTCATTAGACTATGTTCTCAAGTACAGCATTAACAGTTCATGGTTACAATGGTGGTTAAAAAAAAAAAAGTTTCCTGACCCTTCTCTCACCTTTCCCACACTGTTTACCTTGCAGGTCTTCTGTTTGCCAATTCAAACTGCTAAAACAGCAGGAACAAAAACCTGTGGATATTTCTCTGCTGTTTTTGTAAGCTGGGTTAGTTCAATGAAGGAGTACGAGAGAGGGAACAGTAACAGGGACAGCAAGAGGCAGATGCAGAACAGAGTTCACCTGCTCAGGCAACAGGATACCAACTTCTGTTTCAGAAGAAAGAATTAAAAGACATGCACACTACCAGCAAGCACCAGCACCTAGCCCTTCAGACAAAACTGCTTGGGCTGACCTTGAAATACCGCATTTTTATCCCCTTCACTACTACAAAAATCATGAACACACACACACACTCCACACACACTATCTTTGATTGTCCCAAGTTTTCAAGCTCATTTTCCTTGGCGATTCTGGGAAGCAAGATCATCTGAATGTCTACATCTCTGATTTTTCAGCTGCTGTTTCTGACACCCTCAAATAATCCCCATGTATTGGAACTCTCTATTAGCACAGAGTACTCAGGTTGGTGCTTTTGTCATTTATGGATTTTCTGCACAATCTTTCTGTCACTGACTGTTGTAAATCCAGAGCTGTCACTGTCATAAATAATGTCTTTAATAGAAAGCTGCGCATAGTTCTTGCTAATCCCCAGTACAAGGCCTGCTTGGCCTCTTATTTGTGACTACTAGCTATTAGTAATATAACCATAACAATTCCAGAATGAAAGATGCCCATGGTCCACAAGTTTCAAATTCAAATCCTAATGTATCTTATTTTGACAAGAACAGCCCTAGCTCAGGCATTCACCTATCTATCATTTTATATGGTATAAACCACAGCAGGAAAATTAAATGCAATAGCAATGTTGCTGCAGTCACAGTAATAAAAGGATACAGGAATGAGATAGTTTGTAGGGGGAAGTGGAACACTATTGACAGCATTATTCAAATGCATACATATTCAGAGCTCTAAACACAAAAACTTTTCCTTAATTACCAGTCCTTGATACAGTTACTTAAAAGTCTCAACCCCCTCACTTCAATATAGGGATAATGGTCAGAATTTTAACCAATAGTAAAAAGATTAAAGAACTGATGATAAGACTGACAGACAAAGCTTCTCTTAGGTGAAAGACTTAACACACAGCCCTTTACTGAGAATATATTACTTATATTACTCTTCTTTTTGATAGTTAACATGAAAATATGCTTTTTCTGTTGTTTACATGGTATAATATTAGTGGTTAGTGAAGGATACTCAGTACTAAACACTGTGAAATACTCCACTACCTGCAAGGTAACTTAAAGATACCTGTCAAATATATGCCAAGAAATAGGTGACCAGAATGGCAAGCAAAAGGAATACAGGTAATTTTCCTGACTCAGTCGGCTTAACATTGTAGGTCATTGTAGTTAAAACTGCACATGGTCTATCAGCACACAAAACATTGTACCTGGTGAAGAACATATACATACACCTTTATTTTTAAAAGTATCAAGATTTCCTTCTAGAAACTGTAACAAAGTACTAATAATCTATTAGTCAAGGATCAAAAGAAAGCTCCTTTTGCTTCTCCATCTCTCACGTTTGTAACTACAGAGCTGAAGTGTAGAAGATACATTGCTCAAATGGGGGGGAATGGCAACCAAGCAGCAACTTTAATAACCTGTTTTAAGGTGGAGGTCATCTAGCTTTCAAATTAGGACAAACAGCACTGCACAATTTTTCAAGAAAGAAATGTTCACATTTCTTCAAAGTTCAGTTTATCTTTTATCCCAGTTACTCAAAAGTTACTCTCCTCTCTTAAAATATGGCAGAATAGAAACGCTGAGAAGTTAACAATGCTACAACACACTGAACTTGTAGAAAAATCAAAATAATTATCAGACAAAAAGTCTTTTCTTAAAATTTTGTGAAGATATTGATGAAACTGAAGTAATATGTAATAATACCATAAATAATAACAACATAAGTGACATCCGATAACACCTCAAGTGTATAACAACAATTTTTCAACGACAGATCCCTGCAGACTAAGGATAACATCCAGACTAACAAAGCTTTTTCTTTTAAAAAAAACCCCACAACTGCTGTTTGATGCTCATAGGAAGAACTTGTACGGTAGAAATCTCATCACAATTCTGATTCTCCCAGTACTGCTTTAGAGATGCACATAAAAACCAGTGAAGTAGTAGCTCCACGAAAGAAAGAAAGAACAGAATTTCTTCAAATAAATATCTGAGGATTTTGCCACCCATGAAATTCCTGTTTTATCACCTGTTTTGTCACTAATCACTATTATTTTGTGCACAGGTTCTGTTGAAATAAAACAAACTCAAAACCTAAGTCCATGGTGAAAAGTAGAAGACTAAAATGTTTCCTCTGAGGGGGGGAAAAGGACAGCTGCAACGAATGCAGCCTTACAAAATTCTACCTCTTACAGGTAGTTTTTAGGTATACCCGAGGTGGTGTGTTTGTAATTTTGATTTTACAATAATTACCTAATCCCAGGTACCAAGCTTAATACTATTACGAGGCATTTGTTGTGTGAAGGTATACAAAAGCTTTACTCTTCTTTCTATAACATGTATGTTGTGTTACTGTAAGGTTAGAAAAATATGAGGTATCAGTACTTCCTTAGTAAGCATAATTGAAACAGAACTTTCTACTTTTCCTCTTACTAAAACAGAAGAATTTTTCACTAAAAATGACCTTATCTGTTTATATAGTTCTACTGACTCCCATAAGAAATTATTTTGATGTGCCATCTCTACCAACTGGTGCCAGTTCCAGTAGATTACACACAGTTGATTAGCAGGCTGACACAGAACACAGCACAAGTTAACAGAGAACTTTAAAAGGCAAGAAATCAAACGAGATGCCACCTTTGCTCTTAATCTTGCAGACTTCAAAGTTCTGTATTACTGAATATACTCAGAGTAGCTTTCTAATAAATTTTCTAGACAGTCATACTCTGTCAGTCTTCCCAAAAAATTAGACTTTTCAACACAATTCAACAGGAATAGATATGTTAAAAAAGAAAAAGAAGAAAAAAATGCACTCCTACAAAGTCAGTGAAGAGCCCAGAAACAGCAATACTATTTGTTGACACAAACAGTAAAAGACTGCAGCATGAAGACACCCATTTTTGAACACCAGGGAACCCCCACAAAAACTCAGGCAACAGGAACCAGGTTCTGTAATTTACAGATAGATATTAAAGACCATCTATACACTGAGCTACATATGGTATATACATACAGACCAGTTTATAGAGGTGTTTTAGAGGCATTCTTCATTCCCTCTGAGTGAACAGAATTCGGAAGAAGTCAGTGTGAATCAGCATCACCCTTCGCATCCATACCACACAATGCTCATTTGAATAATATTTACCTAGCATTCCTTCAATGCTTGAAGCTGAACTAATTTCCAAGCTGCAGAACACTTTTCTTGTAGTTATCATCAGCATTTTTACAATTTTCCTTCATATGTCAGTGACAGTTGAGAGGGTTAAACAGTCAAATCTATTAAACTGATTTTAAAACTTTAAAAAGTTATTTTATTTATGCAGTGGAATACTGCAGCACTGAGATCAGTCCAGAACTTTTTTCCCTAAAAAGTTACACAAAACCCCCAATGTTCAAACAACATCATTAAGATTATGAAATGAGGCAATTAACAGAGGAATGACATAATTAGAACTGCCTTTACAACACTGCTTACAGTACTATAAATTGTCTCCTGAGGACTAAACCAGAATATTATTCTGGTTTTAGGGGGCTGGGGGGGGAATCATTGCTTATGCAGCTGAATGGTAACCCAAAGAACTTGAGTCTGTTCCTATTTTTGCCACAGAATCTTATGTGATGCGTGGCAGGTCAATTTGATCTCTTCACAGTCAGTTATTCAGATAGTGAGGAACACATAATGAACACTTGATCTGTGTGTTTAGGACTTGATCTGTAACAGCTCACACGGAGCATTAAAATACATTAAAAAGCATCAAGCTTTTTTAAAAAAAAGCATCAATTTCTCCCAAATTAAATTCATAGCCCTGACACATGAATGAAGGCTCCTTCACAGCATACTGGGAAAGCCTGGGCAGTTCAGAACGCAGTTCACAAACCAACACACAGCCAGCCTATGGAAACTTTCCATGAGTAGATATGTTTTAAGTTTTCCCTTCCCATGGGCCTAACAACCAAACCATAGCTACAGAGGAACACACTGAACGTCACACGTTGCCTCAAGCTCTTCTTGGATGTTCAAGTTTCTCCCCTCAAAATCAGAGGTGTAATATTTCTTAAGAGCAGGACAAACAGCAAGATGTCCATAATTAATTCCTTTTTGCCAGCAGCTCAGTGTTCAGAACACTTGCCTTGGCTCCTGCATTTTAGGTTCTCCTCTGACACCCTTCAACTTCTGTAATAGTGCCCTGGGACTCAGCGTCACTATTTTGTTCTTTTTGCCTCTTCAATCGCCACTTCTTACACATCTGCAGTTGAGGTTTAACCCCAGCCATCAACTAAGCACCACACAGCCACCTGCTCCATCACTCCAACCCCTCCCCACCCAGCAGGATGAGGGAGAGAATCAGAAAGGTAAAAATGAGAACTTTCACGGGTTGAGATAAAGGCAGTTTAATAGGTAGCCACATGCACAAGCAAAGCCAAACAAGGAATTCATTCACCACTTCCCATCAGCGGTCAGGTGTTCTGCCATCTCCAGAAAGCCGGGCTCCATCACATGTAACGGTTCCTTGGGAAGACAAACACCACAACTCAACATCTTCCACCCTCCTCCTTCTTCCCTCAGCTATATACGCTGAGCACGATGTCATGTGGTGTGGAACATCCCTTTGGTCAGTCAGGGTCAGCTGTCCCAGCTGTGTCCCCTCCCAGCTCCTTGTGCACCCCCAGCCTACTCACTGGTGGGGTGGGGTGAGAAGCAGAAAAGACCCTGACTCTGTGTAAGCCCTGCTCAGCAGTAAAGAGAACATCCCTCTTATCAACACATTTGTGTTTTCAGCACAAACCCAAAACATAGCCCCAGCTACTATGAAGGAAATTCACTTTATCCCAGCCAAAACCAGCAGAGCAGTCTTCAGTCACAAGTCTGGTTTTGTTTAATTTGCACCACATGAGCCATCACAGCAAAGAGGTTTACATTCCCCCTTCCTGCTATGTTGGGTTTGTGTCTGGTGGGTTTTAGTAGCAGGGGAGGGGGCTACAGGCATAGCTCATGTAAGAAGCTTCCCCAGCTCCAAGTCAGACCTGCCTCTGGCCAAGGCTTGAGCCAACTGGTGATTGTGGAAGGGCCTCTTGGAGAACTTAAGAGGAGAAAAACCTGTTAGGCAAGTTCTTCATTTTGGAGAGCAATCGGACATGAGAGAGACAACTACATGGACACTGAGGTCAGCGAGGAAGGAGGGGGAAGGTGCCACAGAGCAGCCATTCTCCTTTGGCCCACGGTGAGATGGCAGGCTGAGGCCCTACAGCCCTTGGAGGTTAACGGTGGAGCAGAATCCTGCCTGAAGCTTTTGGAGGACCCCACACTGGAGCAGGCAGATGCACCTAAAGAAGGCCATGACTCTGAATGAAGTCTGCACTGGAGCAGTCCGTCACTGGGAGGACTGCAGCACACAGAAGAGACTCATACTGGCAGAAGTTTGTGGAGGACTGTGTCCAATAGGAGGGACCCAAACTAGAGCAGGGGAAGAGTGTGAGGAGTCCTTCCCCTGAGGAGGAAGGAGAAGCAAAGACAATGTGATAAACTGACCACAACTCCCATTCCCCTGCACTGCTGGCAAGGAGGAGGCAGAGAATCAGAAGCAGAGCTGAGACTGGGAAGAAGGGAGGGGTGAGGGCAAGGTGTGTTTAAAATCCAGTTGCATTTCTCACTGTCCTGCTCTGATTCAATTAGTAAATTGGTGATAGTTTTGTTGTTTAAATTAAATTATTTCCCCAAGCCAAGTCTGTCTCTTGCCCATGATCATAACCGGTGACTGAGCCCTCCCTGTCCTTTGTCTCAACCCTTGAGCCTTTTGTTGTGTTTTCTCCTCCCCATGCTACAGGAGGCAGGAAGAAGTGAGAGAGCAGCTGGGTAGTTCTTTGCTGCCAGTTCTTTGTGCTCAGCCCCCACACCACCAACCAGACCAAAGCTGCCGTACAGTAGTAACTATGTAGAAAAATTCACATTTTTCAGAAGTCTTAAACATATAATGCTAATAAGCTTGCCTCATTTTCACATAAGTGACATGACATTTTGTTTACATAAAGGTAAATCCCAGACATGTTTTGTCCCTTCTTCAGTCCCTTCCAAATACAGGACTGCCAGGAACATGAGCAAGGCAAGGAATTCTTCCATAGCCTCATGATGGCCGTTTTTCCCCAAGATGCTTGAGGCAAACACCTGAGCCCTAAAAAAAAGGACATTATGATGGGATGTCAAGCACCATACTACCAACTCTACTGATGAGGCACACACAGCCTCAGCTCTAACCATTTCTAAATAACAACACTGACACAGACACCAACAATACAGCAGTAATGAGAATGTGACTGAACTATTCTTATTCTGTAGCTTCAAATTCCTCATTAAAATTAAAACATACCAAAGGCTTGTTGGGTTTTAATTATTATACCATTATATATTTGCTATCAATTTTGTAAGCACGATGCCCAGAAGAGACTAAACACATATTATGAAGGAAAACACATTTTCAATTCTATCTCTTCACAAAAGCTACCCATATCAACATCTTCAGACAAAACTCTTCTTATGGCAGAACAGTATTTTATATGCAAATGGATAGCTTTTGAGATCTGAGCAATAAAAATAGTTCCAATCCTCAAATCATACAGCTTCTGTTTGGCAAAAGGAAAGCTTTAAGGACAGGCTAAAGATCAAATTATCCAAAGTTCCAAAGAAAAAGATGAAAGAAAGCAGAAACTAGAATGCTCCGACTGGGAGGTGGTGGGAGGGGAGACACCACTGGTATCAGGGAAAATATACATATTTACTGTAATATGACAACAACCTAGATTCCAAACAGATTTACAGAAGAGAAAAGTAAGGAAAGTCATCCTAGAAAATGACCCTGCTCCTCCAAGATACATGGTATATTTGATATACTTTATCAGTTAAGACATCAGATGGAGAAGGTAATGAAATTTGCCAAGAGAATTAAGCCTCCATGCCACGTATGGTTCATTGACTGAAGATTAGCACTTGGCAAAGCACGGGTCATTCTTTAACTACAGAACGTTTAAGATTAAAAACACCAAACAAAATATCTGTGGCCACAAAAAAGTTAGATGATTAACAGCTTTAGGAAACTGACTTTTTTCACCACTTGGTGATTTTATCTGGAACAGTTTCGTTATTATACAACACATAAAGCAAATTAAACTTGCTCAGTGAACAAGCTATAACATGCCATGAGAACCACTGAATGTCAAATAATGTGCTTCCCACTGCATTGCTTCACTTGGTTATTACAGATCATGAGATCCTCTGGATTACCATGTTTCAGTTCATGAAATACAGAAGTTACTTTAATATCCTATTATATCTAGCAAACTTCAAACCATAAAAGGAGGCCAGGGCTTACAAAGGCAATCCACAGCTTTAACCGTGCCTAAAAGATCCACAACAAACCACTTCCAGGGCAAAAGCTGAGCAGCCAGGAGAAAAAAGAGCTGATATATTGGCTGAACATACTCCATTAGACAAAGTCCCTACAAGTACTCTCTGAAGATTTCATAGATATCACAACCTGAAGCAGCACAGTATCTCCTGTCAAAGTCACTTTAGCAAAGAAACAAACAAACAAAACCAACCAGCAACAGGTTTCTTGCACTACTCAGACATACAAAACCGAAATTGAGCCTCATGCTCACACCTTAAAGTTTCTTCTAATTCAACTTAAAACTTTTTGTCAATGCGAGTAAAAATCCATGCTTCTGTCTTGACAAAACATGACCTAAAATATGGTAGTAGTGAAAAACTAAGGAAACTCAGGAAAATACATGGCAAGTATTGGTACGGTTCTACCTTGTAGTTAATTCAGTAGTCTAACTCAAGATGGGCTTTTTCTGCTAATGTGTTACTAAGAAGAAAAGATCTGGCCAAACCCCATACTTTTAGTATTTTAGTCATAAATTTAGAGGTACAACCACATCACAGTGCACACTCTCTTCTGCATTACCAGATGAAGATGGAACTATTCACCTACAGAATTAATGAGATCTAAAGATACTTTTCAGAAGATTATCCAAGAACTACAGAGATTGACATCCATCTGAAGTGGAAGTGAGCTTAAAAACCAAATCAAATATGAAGGAGACTGAAGGTCTGCAGACTGACATTTGCTATTCCATTTTCTGTCCCTGGAAATATAGCTCCTTCATGTAATACACTGTTGGTCAATACAGTCTTTTATTTCAATTTTTATGTCATGATTTTGAATAATGCAGAACTAAGTCTACCCTCATTCACAGGAAAGTCTAATAAGTCAGTTGTACAGGATACATGCAGGTGAGCAGTTCTGCACATATTCTTAGAGGGATAAAAAAGAGCCAAAGCAAATTTGAATTATTGTGCCACTGTGTGTTATTACTCTGTGTTGAATTTAGATGACAAATTGCCCACAGGTAATATTAATCTAGTGATAATATAACCATGAAGCAATAATGATTTTAAATCTTAAATTCTTTTTAATAAATATGTAATGTTAAATTGTTAAAAGAATACACTAACAATAGAAATTAGCAGTCAGTTATGTTCTTTGTACCCTCTCAGTTGAATGACAAGGTATTTTGCCATCACAGTGAACTTGACCACCAGTACTAGTAAAATATATCAACAAGAGATGTTAGTTCTTTGATGAGAAGATATAACATGTTGAAACAAAAAAAATTAGATATACCTGTTTATCAGCACACTTACTAAAATGTCTACCCCTGTTTCTCTTTCTCGCCTAGTCACAAAGGCTACACAAAGAAGTATCTCTGAAAAGAAACCAAAACCTAAAGGAAAGGAAGCTGCATGGAAACAGCCTTCCCAAAGGATATAATTCAGTGTGTATCCCATAACTGATGAGAAACAGAAGCTGTTTCCTCATTGGACATGAGTACCTCTAGTTTATCACCTGTGTTATTTACTATTCAGTGCTTCACAAACAAGATTTCCTTCACACTTTTCAGCAAAAATTAAATTTATCAGAAAGTGCTACTATTAAGCAGATGTGCCACATAATTAGCAACGACAAATCCACTTACTTTTTTCTCCTTCTCATGATGTTTATCCTGAGAGTGAGAGGAAGAATCACTTAAACTTTGATCATATGACCTATTAGATCCCCGTTTGCTCTTTTTCTAAAAAGAGAAAATATATTTATGGATAGAGAAAAGGAACCATTTGAATAAATAAGAAGTATAAAGCATTTCAACGGATAAGATGCCTTACTGCTTGAAGAAAAAAAACTTCAGTTACTGAAAAACTGACAAATCACTAACACTAATAAAATTAACAGGACTACCCGATGTATACCAGAAAAAAGGCCTATTCTTATATAGACTTTTACACCTCCCATGGATCTGCAAGATATGCTTTCCACAAAGAAATGAGATATGCCACTTCTTAAAGCTTAAAAGATGTGAGACACGTTTTAAGATTTAATAACACAAAACAGAAACGATGCTGCTCAAGTGCGTATCGGGTGAAGCTGCAGCACTAGCACTGCCACGTGCCTGAAACGCATTGTGAAGTGGCTGGTTTACAGCTTCATCATTTACTATTCCAGTGACTTGTCTGTAAAATCTTCATTTAAAAGGTTTAAAAAATAAGATACAGGATGCTATGGTCATGCATGCATTTACAGGCAGCAGGCATAACTGCCTGCATTTCTGTAATGTTTGAGTGCCTGCTCCAGAACTACAAGTACTTTATGCTAGGTCAGCACTCAAAATATTTGCTGCTTTTTCCTAACTGGGACAGCATGCTAAAGACACTTCAGGCGAGTGCTTTGCCAATCCCAGTTTTCAGTGGTATAGTAGATACGTGTCACCCACTGTCTTCAGCAGCAAATACTCAACACCTGTATGTACCAGGCACCAACAGTCACAATAACCCTAAAGAAACTCTTAAAACACTTAGACAATCTTGCCAGCCTTTGCTGTTCTGACCACTGCAGTTTTGTAGTGGGAAGCTAAGTAGTTACATGTTGAATATAGTGATGTCTTTATCATCAAACTTGTTTTTTAACTAAACATACATGCTCTCAATCATAGCAGCCCTGGGATGTTCCAATCAAACACGTAACAGTGTAAGAGTTTGCCTTTACTGCTAAGCAATAGACCGTTTTTGTTCTTTTCATATACCTATCTCGATAATAATTCTTTTTAAATCATAGCTTAGTAAGGGACTAGAAAGCCCTGACATAGCTTCACTATGAAGGGAACACATTAATATTCACAAGAGCACAGAGCTAACCTCACCAAGCTTATCCTTTAGAAAACTAAAATGATTCATGTGCTTTTACCTCATTACAACTATTCAAAACTCATCCAAGTATTGAACCTTTTTTAGCAGTGAAAACTAGTAATCAGCAAATTTAACTATACCTACAGCACTATCTGAACTTAAGTGCATATATTTTAGTCTTCATAATTCAATATTCATAAATAACATTTTTTCAACAGCAGTAAGTCCTTCAAGTCCACACACTCACACGTGTACACAGAAACAGGTATCTGGAACTGCCAAACTGACAAAAAGTAATAGGAAAGACTCCAGAAGTCTGATCCAAAACCTACTGAAATAACTGAGACATTTCAAAGGCTTTTGAATGGTTGTTTCTTTTAGAAAAATCAAACCTCAAGTCACTTGCTTGAGGTTGTATTTCAGAGAACTTATAGGCAGGGAATATCCACTTGCTACACAGTAAGAGATAGAACAAAAACACTTTTAAAAATTAAAAGAAAAAAACAAAAAAAAAGAGAAACAAGCAGAAAGAAACAGAGGGCTTATTCTCCAATACACAGGAAAACAAGCAATATCTTTTAGATTATTCCAAAATGGACTAGATTCCAACTAATCAAATATCAAAAGAAAACATTATAGGAACTTAATGAAAAAAAAAAATTTAAAAAAAAATCACTAATTGTGCATGCTGTTTCTGGCAGAGGAGAAAAACCCACACATCTAGAAAGTAACCACTTATAAAAACATTTTCAGCTAGCACTTCTGTAGCTGTGATTAAAATGTTGTTTTAATGAAATACAATCTACTTTCTGAGGTAAATGAAAATATTATTTCTAGTGTTAATAGCAATTCAGAGTGAACAAAGTAAGTCAGTGCCATTTCTTTATAGAATTTAACAAATACATACCAGTTTACTGAAATGGTATTTACAGTAGCCACAGTACTGGACGTTATCTGCACCATTGCCTTCCTCTTCACAAAGGAGTCCTGCAAACTGTGCACTATAAATAAAGCAAACAACATTCAAGGAAAGCAATTTTACATCAGCTTATACCACAGTATCACCGCTGATAATGTGCAGATACATATATCTACATTTCATAGATTTCCACACAAGTGAGTTCTAATGACACTCCAGCACATAGCCAACTCCTGGAGCCCAGTGAAAAACATGCATGGTTTCTGCTTTGGCCTGATGCCTGTTTCATTGCCTTTACCTCACTCACACAAGCTTACAGCTTGAAAATCTACATTTATTATGCAGCTACCCCCACAAACAAATAAACCAATCATTTTACAATGATTCTTAGCTCAAAGTCATCTATGGAAAGATCAGTTTTTAACAAAAGCATACTACAGACCCAAGGAAGGAAATTTCCTGAAGTTGCATTCCTTTTTTTTTGCTTTGCCAGGAAAATTGCTTTGCTTTTTTTTTTTTCTTTTGTGTTTTTTTTTTTCCCCCGCCTCCTCTTTTTAATAGAGCTTCAATGACATAATATATCAAACCATATTTATTGGTTTAAAAGACTGTGGCAGGTTAATTTCTTTTAGAAAGAATAAGACTTGCAAGTTTTCTTGCCTGGCTTAATTATTACCTTATACTACCACTTTTTTTTTCAAATCAAATTTGCTTTTCACCATGTGTAATGTTGATTTATTCTCTTTATCAAAACCAACTTAAGACACTGAAAAACCAAATATTAAGTTTCATTTTCCTTATCATTTTCATTAGCATAATAATGCAGTGTTACAGACAAAATTATGCACAGGAGTATTTTAAATTAAAGAGCAATATATACGGAAGCTTATTCTCATTGCTCTTTAAAATAACTTTCCCATCATTTATAATTTATATTCCTAGGCAATCCAGAAATACTGCTTCCTAAACACATGCACACCTACAGCAGATGCCAACTACAGAAAACATTTGAAGAGGATCATCTTTAAGCACAGATAAATCTTTCTAAGTTCACCATACAAAAAGAGATGGACTGAAGTTCTTTTTTTTTAGATATTAGTTTTGTTAACCCCAAACTGATACACCTCACACCGAGTTTCTGCTTTCTTCAGATTTTACATTTATCTTCCATTTTCTAAATACTATAGAAGCCTCTCAATATCACCAGTCACAGTACTCTCTAGCTAGGTATCACTTTATAGTAAATACCTGTGGGGTTTTATAGAATCAAAACATTCTAAAAGCTGGCAAGATAAATATTTTCATTTTGAACTTATTTTTCATGTTCTTTGTGGCATTCACAGAAAACAGGGTTTTGCAAGAAAGAAAAGAAAATGACAAGTAGTCAAGTAATAAAAGAGAAAGAGAAAAGAAGAAGCAGCAGATAAAGAGAAAAGAAGACGACGACAAAGAGAAAGAGAAAAGAAGAAGACAAAGAGAAAAGAAGAAGAGAAAGAAAGGAGTTCCCAAGAACCTAAACTATAAAATCATCAGCACCCAAACTATAAAGTTATATCTTTTAAGATCTTCATAAAACACTCAAAGTATCACTTGACTGCTCTGAAGAAAATACATGTCAGTAACTTCAGTAGCTATGCAAATACTATTTCCCTGAGTTGGTCAGGAGGCAGCATACTGCAGTACTCATAAAACAGATGGGAAAATCCACAGATTCTGTAGCTAGCCAGCCTGTGTGAGTCTGCTGCCTTTGCAGAACAGCTGCAGCTGAATTTAAAAAAAAAAATAATTAAAAATTAGGAAGAAAAAAAAAAAAAAGAAACAGCAACAACTTTTGGGGTGGAATTCCTTTTGCCCCCCTTTACCTGTTGAAATGTGGTGAGACAGCTGAATGCAAACAAACCTAAATATCTTCAAATGAAATGAATCAGATAATGGACACAGCTGTTTTTCTCCAACAGCTACAGACAAAACCTAAATGAATAGTTGTGATAGATAGATGTGTACCATCCAGATAAAACCAGTGAGGTGAATTACCCCCAAATGTTTGCAAATCTATCCCAGAAGGGGTCAGTCTAGTGCATTTTTACGTATAGCTCAATAATTTTTCCTACTGATTTATTAAAAGTAAAGATCAAATTAAGTAGCAGATAAACAAACAATGACTCCACAATCCTGTATCCTATAAAATATAATCTAAGAAAAATAATGTAAGGCCAAAAAACCCACTAAACCTTATTCACAAGGGCACACAACATTTAATATAACCCAAGGGAGTATTATCAGACAGCTTTTGCACCTCCAGCAACGTCTATGCTGCTACTGCCATATTAAAATAAAGCTAGCTATTTCTACACAAACCACTTTATTAAATTTCTTTACTCAGAATTATACTAAATAAAGAGCTCATTCATTACATTGTGTGTATCAATTCTTTCTGGAACATGAGAGATGTTAAATAATACAATATACGTACCATGTTACGTGAAAAGCTTGCCGACATCCATGTTTATTACACGTCATACAAGCACCAGTGGCTGCTTTACTTTCTCTGCCTTGTTCATCACAAATGTAGCATGTCTATCAAAGAGAAAACAATGTGATAAGAAGCATACAAATAAACTCTGTTACAGGAGATTCCAAGGTGAGAATTACTGTAATTTACAGCTAAGCTTACATAAGAACTTCTTTATAAAAGTCTAATTTTGTTTGTTTACAAAAGGAGATCACCTTGGCAGACACTTGGGATTTGTGGACACTTCACCAATACTAAAACAGCACAAATACTAATTTACTTAAATTCTGTACCACTATTCAATCACCCAAAGAGTTAAACAGCCAAAGGTTAATAGCATTGGGCTTCAAGATTTTCCCTCCTTTCAAACTTGTGTTTATGCCCTTTTCAGTCCCAATCGTCTTCACATTCATTTAACATTACCTGTATAGGTGACATTCAGAAACACCAAATTAGATGGTACAAGATACCATACCGTATACATGCATATATCTGCAAAATTGCATACAAAAAACCCTACAAACTTGAAATTTTATTTGTACATTTGGTGTAAAGAATTTTCAGAAGTGTCATAGAATGCATCAATATTCATATGATGCTCAGATACCTTTAATTAAACATGGTGTTTAAAAGAACTCTGCCCTTAATTTCAGCATGACTTGGACAGACCCATAAACATCTTAGAAACTAAACAGGAAGAACCTTCTGTAAACAAAGCTTTAATTAGTACAGCAAACCTATTTCAACCTCAAAAACAAGCTAAAATAAAAACCTGTCTAGTACCTGAAAATCCTTTCATAGCATTTGCCAGTTTATTTGTTTTACTGAGATAATATGGCAATTTGTAGTATTTTCAAAAACATTCTCAGTAAAATGGCAAAAAATACTAATTTAAAAAAACAAAAAAAAGACAAAAAGAATCTAAAATAATCTCTCATCATTCAATACTTCTTTTCTTTTAAAAGATGTGGCCAATAAACATGGACTCATGCTGTAGAGAAGCTCACTATTATAGTAGCCATCACTACAATCTCTAACCAGCATTTCAAAGAGAAACATCAGGCAAAACTAAATCCCTATTTTACCATATTTATTTAACAGTTTAAGAACAGGTTCTTAATGAAAGTTATCTTCCAGCTCCGAGGCAGTCAAGTGTCCATTTTTAAATGAGGAGCTCACTAACAAACATCAACAACAAACCGCTACCTCTGCAGAAATCTCATTCCAAGATCTTGGATGATAAGATGAAAGTTTAAAATAAAATAAGTTGTCTACATTTAGACTGTAACTGACTTCCTGCACTGTACCACAGTGCAAAGCCACTCAGCGAAGGCAGAGAATGACTAGAATAATAAATAAAATGAACATGAACCATGGGTAGTAGAAAAAACAGTTTTGGAAAAGTAGACCAAGACACTACTGAAATATAAAATAAGAAAGATACAAAGCAAAACCAGTATTACTTAGAAAGACATGAAAATCAGTGAAATTCTGAGATCAGAACAGCCTTTTACATAAGAATTTAGAACAACATTTAACATGAGATGTCTAAAGCCTTTTTTTTTTTTTAAATGCAAGACTCTAGGGTAGGCAAGTCATTCTTGTACAGGACTTTAGAAAGCATTAAAACCAATAGCTAATATATCCTAAAATCATACCCTATATCCTAACATTTGAAGGATCAGAAAGGGGATAATCCTACTTAATTCTTTCCCTTGCTCCCTTTGTACGTCAAGGTAGCGCATACAGATTAATTCAGTTGTTTGACAGTCTGAGACTGGATGCCTGTGAGCTTTCCATACCATGACCTGACAGACTAAGATTTTAGAAACAAACAAGGTCATGATCTATCAATCTCATATGAGCAACTATATTAAGTGTAAGTAACTTCAGAAATAAGGTACCTCTATAAATAGAGTATAAACAGAGAGAACCCATAAAACTCAAGCTTCAGTTCCTGTGCCGCTATTTCAGAGTCTGGCCATAAGATCTGTCATTTTTTTCTCCTCACTGAAGTTCAGAAACAAAATCAATGCAAGAATTCTGTTTAGTAAGGATGTAGGTCCTGATTTTCAACATTATGTACTATGTTTAGGCTCAGGATTTCAGGATTTCTTAAGCCAGTGTACAGTAAAATAACTGAAGAATTCTAACAACCAACCAGTTACGTTACGAACAAGTTTAAGAACAACATGGTGAGCTATCTACCCACTTTAATAAGCTAAAAGAACTCCTTCCTACTATAGTAAGAAGTATAAAATCTGTTTCTTAATCTTCCATATGAAGATTAACAAGCTCATCTTTCCATTCCAACATGGACAGTAAGATCTTTCTAAAGCTGAGCTTAGCTTCTCATACTTGTACCTTCTCTTAGACAAATAATTCCAGAAGCCTGAGAACCTTTACCTTTCTTTCCCAAAGCAGTTGCTACACCTCCTCTAAAACCTCTAGAATGTGCAGGTGTAAAACTCTTGTGTCCCACCACCGACAGCAGCACTGCTCTTCAGAGCTCTTGAGGGAAGAGAGCACTTAGACTTCTCCCAAACTCATTGGAAAATATGCAAAACATCACACAAAGCTTTTGATTCAGCATTGAAATTTTACTCCAAATACACAGTACACATCTTTGTTTCTTTAATGGCAAAATATACATTTTGCAAAGCTGCCTTTAGGTTTCTCTCAATATTTTTCCTTCAAAGATCAAAAATGTAAACCTTTGCAGAAGTAAGCTGGAAGGGAAACCTTACAAAAGTAATTTGAGAAATTGTTTACTTATAACAGCTACCCAAAAGCATTCCCTGCTTACAGAATCAAGTCTAGGAGCTGGACAGAAATTTCTCATTGTTGCAGCAAGTACTGAAATAATGTCTAACAGCTGCTTTTACTCCTAGGCAGAACAAGAAACTCCAAATGCACTTATTTTTCAATCAATTCTTAAAAGAGATTCCTAAGAGTAGTAATTATATTCAATTACCACATACTTTCAAATAAATCTGAAAGCTCAGATGAAGTAAATAGATATTATCCATGCATAACCACCCAAGGAATAACAAACCTCTACTAAATAGGAGAGTAAGTACTCCTCTGTTTCTTTTTGGAAGTGGCTGTGTAAGAGGAGCTTTCCTGTTAAGTTAACCCACTAATCAAGTCATTCAGTGGATTCATTCTATAACGTGATGGGGTTTAACCCAGAAGGAGGCAAACTTCAAGGAAAGAGCAGCCAAATGTCTTTACATCGACAAGCCTCATGCTTTGGTGTCTGCTGTGTTTCTTCCTGCATTTAAGAGTACTGTACTCTGTAGCTGCATGTTGTTCAGTGTTTATTAAAGAAACAAGTGCATAGAAAAAACTGTGTAAGTTAAGTACTATCTCCTGGCAAACCTCCAATTGTTTGCCTTTAAAATAAAGGCAAGTAAAAATTCTCCCTTAGCCTGTATTTTCCCCCAATCCCATATGCTAGCATTCTGTAAGCATCCAGCCATTCAGGCAGAAGTATTTAGGACTTCACAGGAAATAAAACCTTTCTGAAAATCATCCTATTCCAACCTCAGTTGACATACGGAATGAAATGAGCACGAAGCCGCTGCAAAAAGAGAAACAACTCAAATAATTTTTTTCCCCAATTTCATGTTTGCATCTGTTCACAACATGCAACAAATGCTGGAAGAACTGCCTGCCAAGGACATGTCTTGAAAAAAAACAACAACCAACAAAACAAAAAAACAAACAAACAAACAAACAAAAAAAACACCCAACTTTTCTTTCCCACTTCCTCCCAAACTGATAAAGCAAGAGGTAAATGTTGTAATAAAGTTTCTGACCTAAAAAAATGTATAACTTCAACAAATACCATTTATACTGGGGAGGTGGGAAGGGGTGGTGTGCAATTACTGCAGGCTACCCAAAAAGGGATTTAGTAGTCGCATGTGGGAACTGGTGGCAGTTCAGACACAGCACTGACTACAGACTGATCAAAAAAGTTGGGCAAGTCCCCCGTCAGCAACTGGCTCTTAAATTCTGTGCTCTTGCAACCAGACCACCATTGGCAGTCAAGTTAGACTGGTTTCAGGAGGTTTGCTGCAGCAACTGCACTGTAGGCATTTCTTTGATGCCCCTGTAATCCACGACTGCTTTCTCCCCGAACCCAACAGGCCAAATAAAGACAGCAAAGGCAGAATTCTGCAAAAAGAGATAGCCATTTTTTACAGAGTTCGGGTGTGATGCCTAGGGGTGTGAACACCCACCAAAACTGCAGGAAACTAAGAGCAAGACAACATCAGGAACATGAGCTACATGATCCATATGGCACTAGTAATGACCTAGCAAGCAAAAAAAAAACTGAACCAAAAACACAAACACCATGGTAACTACAGACCAAGAAATTTGGAATTTTAGCAGTAAAAAGCAACTGTACATCGTATATTTGGAAGAAAAACAGTTCAAGAAAGAAGCAACTTTAGTTGTAAAGAAGAAATTCAAAGCTAAAGACAGAGACCAACAATAGACTTTGTGACCAAGTAATATTAAAAGATGCAGGGTACATTTTTTCAAGTCACAAGTATTTACTCAGACGTTATCAATTACCATCAATGGTGCAAGATAAAAGAAAATCAAAAGTGCCCATGAAATTTTTGAAGTACAGTAGGGAAGAATCACTACCCATAAAAAAGCACTATGACTACTACTCAAGGAAAACATGAGAAAACAGACTGGCTGTTGGTTCAGAGTTGAAGAAAGAGAAAATAAACTCATCTGATACAGTAAAACTTCACTGCTTTGTGTCCAAGCACAAAAATGTTATTAGTTCTGCACTTATCATAGAATAGTTTCAGCTGGAAGAGACCCTCAAGATCATCAAGTCCAACCTTATTCCCAGCCCTATCAAAACCACTAAACCGTGTCCCTAAGCACAACATCCAACTGCCTCTTAAACACCTCCAGGGATGGTGACTCCACCACCTCCCTGGGCAGCCCATTCCAATGCCTGACAACCCTTTCTGGAAAGAAATGCTTCCTAATATCCAGCCTGAACCTCCCCTGGTTCCACTTCAGGCCATTTCTTCTTGTTCTAACACTTGTCACCAGGGGGAACAGACCAACTCCCACGTCGCTACAACTTCCCTTCAGGTAGTTTTAGAGAGCAATAAGGTCTCCCCTCAGCCTTCTTTTCTCAAGGCTGAACAGCCCCAGACCCCTCAGCCTCTCCTCATCAGACACACGCTCCAAACCCTTCACTAGCTTTGTACCCTCTGGCCCCTCTCCAGCACCTCAATGTCCTTCTTGTAGAGAGGGGCCCAAAACTGGACACAGTATTTGAGGTGCAGCCTCACAAAAGCAAAGTACAGAGGAAGCTTAATTTCTTTGTTGTCAATGCAGAAGGAAGCTAATAGTGAGGAGCCAACACAGATGCTCACATAGTACATAATAAGAAAGCATGAGAAGAACCTAGATTCATTGCATCATAGAATGTTAGGGGTTGGAAGGGACCTCTGGAAATCAAGTCCAACCCCCCTGGCAGTGCAGGAACACCCAGGACAGGCCACACAGGAACAGATCCAGGCAGGTGTTGAAAGTCTCCAGAGAAGGAGACTCCACAGCCTCTCTGGGCAGCCTGATCCAAGCTCTGTCACTCCCAGTGAAGAAGTTTTTCCTCATGTTGAGGTGGAACTCCCTGTGTTTCATCTTGCTACCATTATTTCTTGTCCTATCACAGGGCACAACTGAAAAGAGACTGGCGCCTTCTACTTGACACCTACCCTTCAGATAACTGTAATTAATAATTTTAATAACATTTAATAAGATCCCCTCTCAGTCTTCTCCAGGCTAAAGAGCCCCAGGGCTCCCACCTTCTCCTCATAAGACAGATGTTCCAGTCCCTTTATCCTTTTTACTCCTGACTTTGCAGATACACTGGTATTTGGGCAAAATCTACTGACATCCAAACCTGAAACAAAGTATGAAAAGAGAAAAAAGGACAGGAAAAAGAAAGGGGAGCACAAATCAAAGATGTAAATGTCGGGGATTCAAGATTAGATGAAAAATGAGAGGTCACAGAGACAACATGAACAGGACTGGTGTCCCTGTAGGAAGAACACAGGAGGTGCATGTCCTTTCTTCTCTTACAACACAGCCTATTCCTCTTTTACCCCAGTGCCCACAAACTACCATAAGATAAAGAAAGAACACAGAGGGAAGAAGAACACCACAAGAAAAATATGTAATGAAACTAATCAGAAATTGAAATGGTTTCCTGCCTGCAGAAGTGGAAATACAAAGGAGGACGTAGTTAAGCCTAGTTAGGAAGAGGTAGCACAAGTGAAACAAGTAGAAAAATGTTAATGTTCTATATTGATAGTTAACAAGTTACTATTACATTCCTTGGGGTTTTTTTTTTTTATTTTTAATACAGTCCACCACACTTTATAAAACATTCCATCCCGCTGACACTTATTTAGAGGCAGTTCTATAAGCAAATAATTCCGTTCAAGTGAATACTGTTTACAAAGGCAAAAGTCTGCAAGCTTTTGCTTTAATATATTAGCATGGCTTTTCTTCCTAAAAGAAATGCTTATGAACATGTTTATGTTCATATCAATACCTAAACCAGTATGACTTAGTAGTAATTAATAATATTTCAAATAAGCTGTAATAATATTTTAACTGATGGAAAATATTTCATATTCCTTTCAAAATAAACTGTTAATCACAGATCACAGTATTTTCAATTCACAAAACAGTCCCTCATCTGCAAAAGATAAATGAGACATGACAGATAATCTTAACTTCATCACATAGCTTTCTTAATTCTTGAATTTTATCATAAAGTCATAGCAGAAAACATACAGCATTATTGCATACATTTATGAATGTTATATAAAGTGCATTCTAAGTGCAGTTCTAGCTTACTGAAGCTCAGAAGTTTTAAAATAAATACGTTATAGGTAAAAAGACATATAATTATACCTTATTGTAACGATCATGAGGAACAGACTGCAACACGATAGGTTCCATTGTAGAAACATTTGCAAACTGCACCTCGGGAATGTACAGAGCACAAACCACATGAGCCCAACCTACAAAAAGTTATAATTGTATTTAATTGGAATGTTTTCTAGAAGCTCAAAGAACATTTCAATTATAGTACAAAGAATCTTTTACAACGCTTTTTTCCATGGACTATTTTAACTGTTTAGAATATTACAGACATAAAGTTACTTAAGTCATGTTTTTATTTCATTTTGTATTATCCAAAGTTCAGATGAGCTGTGATACATTTTAAGTTTATTCAGTAAAGAATTTACACAAGTAATACTTTGTGAAATCCAAATACTAATGATTTATACAAACGGTGACACACAAATGGAAAAACAGGTTACTACTGTAAATTCCTTGAATTCACACAGTCATGGTGTAAAAGCTATGCAAATCCCTACAAAAAGGAAATACCTGAACAAACCAGTATTCATGCAAGCATTACCACCATAAAAGATTTCTGTCTATACTTTTTAAACAAAATCATTTTAATTTGACCAGACTCCTGTTTGCTTTTTATAGAAAGAAATCCAAACACATGCATTCTCACATTCCCTCTATGAAATCTCCTTTTCCTTCTTTGAAGGTGTGGCCAACTCATTTTTTCATAGAAATGTCAACTCCTATATGCAGTTCTGTTCTGTCTCATAAACTTGGAGCCGTCAATAAATGCTTAGTTACTTACCATATTGAGCTTTAACAACATTTCAACGAGTAAGCACTCCTAACTTTCTGGCATTTCGTTGGATGGAGGTGGGGGAAACACCAGGTCAGAAAGAAACCTACTAATTTTCAGTCTTTTTTAAATACTAAGATTCTGAGAGTTGTCAGATTGTTTCAGTGGAGGGCAGTTTGCCATAGCTGTAATAAATCTAACAGAAGCTGCTATATAACTAACCCAAAATACGGATACACTGTCACTGCTAATAGGATTTCAAGAGTAGCATCACATAGGACAGAGCTACCACATTTGAAAGTGAATTTGGTTTGGATAATCATTTAGCATGAATTCTGTTCTTCCCCAAGAGGAAAACTGAAGTGTTTTGTCACAGGATCTTCAGTACACCTTAAAAACAATTGTGCTTTCCTCTACCCCAGGCTTACTTATATAAAAATATTAAGGATATAAAATGACAGATTTACACAATTAGATAATCTGCAGATTATTAGATTAGGTAAACAAAGTAAACGCTCCTTGTTCAAATGCATCCTATAATGCAAACAGCAACAAAACCACCCACACCAAACCCACCATACTGCTTCACTGCAAACCTTCTGAGTTCTGTTTTTCTGGATTTTCTCTTTTTAACAGCTCTACTGAGTCTAAAGGTTCTGAATTTCTACACCCAGCTGTACCTTGACTCTTAAAGGGAGCTAAACATAAAGTAGTATTGGTGAGATTCTGGAATGGTATGTACCAGAGACTCTGGGATTCTGTATGTGCTTTTTATTCTTTTCTGAAAGCACAAACCCTTTTTTAGTTTCTTCCTCCCCATTTACTAAATGGGTAGTTATAATTTGTACAGAAAACAAGAAGCACACACAACTGTTAGAATCAACATTCACAGTCAGTACAACTCATAGCATTGTAGCACTTCATCCACAATGAAACACAGTATCTGTGCTGCTTAATCATTTTAATCACAAAGAGGTTGTAGAATTATTCCACACAGGAAAAGCAAGAGAGTAATAAAAAAATAAAAAAAAATAGGGAAAAGAAAGTATAAACCGCCAAGTAGAGCTGCTTCTAAAAACAGTCCCAACAGATGATTCTAAAATTATCATTAACAGACAGACTGAAAAAAACCCCAAACACATGCCATAAAAACCACAGTCTTCTTTTGTTCTCTCCTCTACTTGAAATATCTTTATCTTCAGGGAACAAGTGTTTTAAGGACTTTTCTAAGACCTGTAAACTGCCCTAAGCCAGAGTCATCTTAAAGACAATGTTAACATGGTGTTAGTGGTGAGCATTTATCTTTACATCTCCTCTCAAAAAATGAACTCAACTAGAAATGTCATGCATCTAATAAATCTATTAAACCAGTAGAAAAGTTGCACCAAAGTTTTGAAAATAGCCTTCTTCAGTTAGTTATGTATAAACAGACAGCAATAGCTTTTACTCCAGATATAACTGAGTATGCACTGCAGTTACAGTTATGAAAAATTATCATGCAAATATATAAAATATATCAGACATTATAAAAAAAAAAAACCACCACAGCACCAAATAAGCCACACACACCAACATTCACTAAGCCAACTGAAATTTAGGCAAGTAAAGAATTTTCACAACAAGAAACCAGTATCAGAAGTAATTTAAACTGATTACTACTCCTTCACTATTTAAAAATTTTTAAAAACCCAAAAACCAACACAACAAACCACCCCACAAAACCACCCCACACAGTACAGCCAGAAACCTACAAGCTTAATATATTCTGATTTCCAAAATACAGAGCCTGTGTTCAGGGCAGCTGTGGGCAATAACACATTTCCAACTTTCCTGAAAACCAAACCAGAATCTATATAATGAAACAAATTAAGTACCACAGCACTCATGTACTTTTTGAACAAGGAGTCCATAAGTACCCAGGGAATCAAGGGCAAGGAACCTTTTCCAGTAGTTTCCACCTGGCATCATTAGATCCCAGATAATCTGGCCTTGCTGAAAATTCACAACCTGTCCGATAAATACTTAACCACAGGGGAAGCTGCAGCACCCTTATATTACCAACCTCAAATGCCTACCTCATAAAAGCAGCCCCAGCTCCAGCAGCAGCTCTCGTTAGTACTCAGAGACACTGCACACAACTGTTTAAATGTTCTTTTGTCCAAAGTTTCACTGCTGAAGAAATATAAAATTGTCAGAGAGCAACACCCAGCTCACCTGGAAGAGCCAAAAGAGTCAGGGGTTCAGCAGCTCTCCCTGAAGAAAGAACAAGGAAGACATTTTTCCATAACAAGTGTGGTTAAGGACTGGTTGTGGAATCTCCATCTTTGGAGAACTCAAGAAGGTCCGTAGACTCCTCCATGAAACTTTTCAACTTAGGGAAGATCAAGAAGATAATAATTTCGCCACACAAGGAGCAGACAGTAGCAGAGGAAAACAGAAAAGGAAGGAAACAACCATCATCTTCTTCCTAATCATCAAAAGACTAGTCACTATTGCTACAATGTGTAAGCATGGGAGTAAGGACCTGAGGCCAAAGTGTGACAGCTCTCCTGTCTCACTGATGGAAGTAGGAGCTACTAGCATATAAGCAGACTTCAATGTTTTCTGCAACTCAGAGGCCTCTTGACTACATAACACAGCGAGAAAATGCCTCCCCCATCCTCTCCTGTCTCTTCCTTCTCTTTCAGGCAGCTACTCTCAGGCAGAGCACAGAGCTCAGAATCCCAACAGAATAAAGTACCTACTGCCATGTGCAGAGTTGACTGCTTTTGTGTACTGTTTTCTGCTGGATGACCATTGCCTACTTCACCTGCAGGGATAATGAAACATCCTAGAGACACCCATATAGCCAATAAAAGCAGCAAACATCTGTAAGGATTTATGATATTCAAGCCTACCATAAAATACATATTTTTCAATTAACTCCATCTAAGCCATACAGATTGTGCTGTAAACTTTCTATTTAAATCACTTGCTATATTATTCTTAGGTAACTATCAGCTTCATCAGCAACTAAACATCTGTCCCCCACTGTCCTCTCCCCTCCCCCACCAAAGTCATCATTAAACCCAGTCCATCTGAGCTTTCCCAGTGTTTTACTATGAAAAACACTGGTTTACAACAAGTAGCCCTGATTGACACATTCAATGACATTTGAAACATTATCACTAGTTTCTGGTGGAACAGAAATTATTTTATTATCAGTCCTCTTCACCCAAGACACAGCAAAGAAATCACAACAGGATACTCTGACTTGTCTTAATTGTTCTCCAAACTTAGGAACTCATACCATTTTTCAGATTACTTTTGTTCCAAATGAGTTTATCAAAACCATCTGTATAAACCATACCCTTTACTATTGAAATCAACGATAAGCTTCTATTTACTTTGGTTGTGCATGGTTTGCATTCAAACAACTGTTCACAGATTTATTCCTCCTTTTAATTTTACTTTTAAAATCTACAGTAATTGCTAACAAACTCTTACTGTTCCCAATGAATTGATTATACTCAATTTATTACAATTTTATATCCCTTTCAAGGTAACATTAACTGCAATGGGGCAGGTCACATACATTTTTTTGCAAGATGCCAGTATCTTCATTTGGAAATGTTTTTGAAATTTTCCCTATGCTCAGAATTCTTTTTTTTTCTTCTTTTTTTTCCCCTTATTTGACTTAATATTTTCCAGTCTTTGAGATGGCCATGTGACATATATTTGCTTTCTCAATAATAATATTTTTACTAGATTATAACACCTGGCTTGCTTATTTTAAAATAAAATTAGACATTAGCTTAAAACCAAGAAATTAATAAATGTATTATTCTAAGGATTAAAATCAGTCACTGAGTTGGCTTGTTTGTGTGTGTGTGTGCTTATCAGAACTGCTTTCTCTGAAACTGCTGAGGAAAAAAACCAATTACATCAGGCTACCATGGTCTGGCAGATTGACTGCCTCTTTTGCTTTACACAACCCAATACTCTACAACACCAATGCCACTATCCAGTCATTACTGATTACAAACAACTTATTTGTGGCAGCCAAATTAAAAAAGATATTTACTTCAACCATGTTTTCAAGTACAACAGCTTTGGGAAATGCTGCTTACCTTTTAATAAAAAAAAAAAAATCCACTGTGCTTTCTAAGATATCATCATACAAGTAGAGCTAAGACACTTTCTTTTGAAGAGATCTTCACAAACTACTTCAACCACCATTAAAACAACATCAAAACCACATAAAAACAACAACTCCAATATCTACTTTGGTAACAATAATAAAGAAAACAGTTTTATCCAGTATTAGAAATTGGAAATTCATGCTGTGAAGCCCTCAAAGTTTACATACAGCTTATACAACTTGCAGCTTTTCGCTTAAGCTCTTTTTAATTTTTATTTATCCCTCATAAAGACACACTACTGGGTTTTGCTGATTTTTACATTTCATTCTGGCAAGCAAAATGTTTAATTACCAGCACAGAATCCGTCCAAATTTTACCAGTCTTCCACTGAGATTTTTATTTCAGGTACCTAACTAATTTTTAACTCTGTGAAAACTTAGCAGTATACACTTAGCAGGTGTAATTTGAATATACGTTATTCATTCAGAGTAACAAATCTCAGAGTTCAGAACTCTTAACCAAAAATAAATAGTTGATCTGATATCCCAGCACAACAGAGACCAGATTACTCCTAACCATTTCAGCATCAGCACACAAAAGACTGTTGCCAACCAAGAACTCTGTAACTAGAAGCAAACTATCAAAGTGATCTAAAATTAACAAAGAAAGACGAGGAAGATAAATAATACACAGTACATTATCCATCTAACTCAATACTGTTTAAGTGTTCAAAACTCGATTCGCAAGCACCTTCACCATAAATAAACTCATAGTACTTTCAAACCATCTTCCAGTGCAAATTCTGAAGCCTTCCTTTTATATGCTTTTACTTCATAATAAAAAAACAGCAACAGACTTATAATCCATCCTACCACCCAAACCAAGAGACACCCACCTTGTGAGTACCTTGAACTAAAACAGAGCAGGCACCACATCCCAGAGTCAATGCTGGATCTGTGCAGCAAAGCAGCCACAGACTGCAGAGGCCAGAATCATGGAGTCACGCTGAGATCCAGCTACAGGGCCACTCTGGGATGTTATCACCATCTCCTAACAGTGCAGCAGCTGCAGAGTACAACTGTGTTGTGCATTCTGGGTGAGTTTCTGAAGAGTCCATTATATCTCACTAAGGAAATTTTACTTTTTAACTACAGCTCACTTCCAAATCAAGTGAATGTATTATTCTAGCATGAAAAAAACCTTTCTTTGTTGAAATGTTAGTTTCTTATAAGGGTTGCTCCAGGTTGTAATTTAAGACTATACCTCAAGCCATTTCACCTGTGGGCTGTCACTAAAAGGTAAGGTCTACTCTTCACTGTCAGCTGTATGCCCTTCCCTTCTCCCTGCAGTGTAAGCTTAATATGTAGCAGAACGGATAAAATTTTATTCACCTGATGACTAAACTTGTAGGATAACAAGTTTCCTTTCCAGTAAGATCAGTATGCAAGTTGATGCAATCCACACTGAGGCTGTACGATTGCCCTACACAAAACCACCAGTGCAGAAACAGTCATGGGAAAACCACAGTCCACTCCTTTCAGCAGGGGCCAACCGCTGTCCTGGACTACACAAAACTGCACCCTGAGGTTCCACAACTATCAGCGGTGCTGACTGACCCCAAGATTCAGCTCTATCCCACTCAAAGGTGAATCCAGCAGAGATGTACCTAAGAGCGTTACTGTTAGTATTTGCCAGAGGGTAAGATTAAGTACTAGCTTAGAACTTCAGTTAAGCACCTCTTCATTAAGGCATTCCATACACTTTTGGTTTGACCTTGATCTTTCTTTCCTGTAAAGACAATAAAAACTTGCAGAAAATCAATCTGTCAGCTTAAGCTGCTGTCTTTTCCTTACCTTAGTAAATACAATTCTAGACTTTGCTATAGTTAATATTTTATTATTATTCACTATATTGTTTGATCAACTCTTTTCAAAGCTGGGTAAAAAGAAGTGCTCACACTAACTATTCGAGCTCTCACCACTGTAGCTGGTAGCCAACCTTACCATTGGTACACAGAATGAAGTGACAATTTCTGTCACAAATACTGCTTGTCTATGAAGAAAAAGCTTCACCCTACCTACTATAGAATTTTACCAAACTCTCCATTTATCAAAAACTCAACTGAAGGTGTAAGAAAAATCCACTCTGGATTATCATTCAGCAGCACAACAAATAGTTTGTTTTTCAAACAGCTAAAGATTACATTCCAATTGTTCACTGAGTATATATTACCTTTAATAATTTTATATAGCACTCTATGCCACTAACAAGTTTCTCCCCTTCTACAAGAAATCCTTCTATACAACAAAAGGAAGCAATGTCATAAATATTTATCTAAAGCACCAAATTTTTCCTAGTTATATACTATGAATACTAGCAATACAAATAACAACTATACAAGGTAGATTGCATTGCAATATGTATATATTAGTAAAAAATATTAAATTGTTTATCAGCTTTTACTGTCTTTCCCAGTAAAAAAAAAAAAAAACAAACTCCTGCAATGTGCAGAAAAGGACCAGAACGATCCTAGGTACGCACTTCTTGCAAAATGCATGTCTCAATGTGTATGTGTGACATTATACCATCTGAGTTCTTAGACATTAATATCAAGAAAACTCAGAGGAGTAAACGTGACAGTGAGAGCTGCTGACTCTATTAATAACAGCAGCAATAGGAAACCTCACATATAATGTTTTCATAGACTTGGGAGATCCCGACGCTAACGCAGGGATGGGAAGAGGGCCTGGACCATGAGATAAAACCACTGCATTGTTATCTGGCCTTTTCCCAAGCAGCTGCATGAAAGAAGTCTTGGTGAACAGTCACACAAAGAATGCTGTTACACAGCATTCCTGATCATCATCCAGTGGAATCAGATTTCAAAGCACCAACTTGTAAGCCTAAAAGGCTTGATTTTGCTGTACAGAAAATTGTGTACAAAGATTACTGTAAGAAAACCATTTAAATGGGAGATGCACAATATTAGAGACAGATGAACAATTTGTTTAAAAAGCAGACTGCATGCTCAGTATTACGAGAAGATAAAAGAATTGGGATTCAAAAACCAATAATCAGTTCAAGTGGTCATGATTTTATTTCCTCCTCACTGAATGTCAAAATGCCAAAGGAAATTACTGCAGCAGTTAAGGAAACATTACTGAATTGAAAAGGCCCAAAACTGTCAAACAGCCAACAGTTCTCAAGTACCTTTAAACAAATACTCACTTGTTGCTTCTCTGTTTTTAAACAAAAAACAACAACAACAAAAAAGTGTTTATATTTTCTCCAACTAATCAATGTACAGAGCACAAAGCTAAAAGTCAATCTCTCTTTCAATGGCCTTCTTACTCGTAAGACAGCAAATCAATAAGCAACTCATATACAGATCAGGTTTTTTAATTTTGAAAAAAAATTTCTATTCAGTGATGTTTAGAGCCACAACGGTGCCCTTAAATGAACGTGAATACCAAACTTAGCAAAGAATTCTGTCCATAAATACATTCAAAGAGAAAAGTTCCTTTTTCAACTCAATCCTACTTTTCCACTTTTAGTATTAATAAAATATGAATGAATAAATAAAACCTGTACATAACCTAACAGAATTTCCAGAACTGCAGTCTCTGACCACTGAAAAAGCCCTAATGTTTATGTAAAAACAAATTCCACAAATTCCACATATAGGGTAGACTATATTTTGTTCACAAAACTTAACCACAGTTGCAAGACGGTCACAGGTATTAGGCAGTAAAAATATTAAAATGTATTCAAAGCATATTCCTAAAATTTCCATCACCCTGATCATAACTATGCAGTGTCCCACCACTCAACCAATTAATTAAGTCAAATGTGCAGCTAAAAACAGTCAATTCTTAACAATCCTTAGCACGGGTAACCCCCTGCTGACTAAGCCACACCGTGGGTGAGTCCAGGCTACATGCCACTAATCCAATGGTAGGCATCGTTTCCACAGCCTGTGCAAGTGCAGGAGAAGACTGGCCATTTTCACACTGCGTGAAGAGACCTAAAGAACATGTGCAACTCGACCTTAGCTGCTTCTCTTCAGGGTTGTTTCAGGTCTCTGAGAATGGAAAGCACAGAAGCGACGCTGGAGCAGACTATCATGTATTCCACTCAAATCCAGCCAGTATTATCTCTTTGGGCTCACCAGAGGTTCCAATTACACTGACTGTTACCAAGCCAAAAACAGGCAGGCATCTGCGTTCTCTCCTATCTACCAAAAAAGGTCAGGAACCACAACAACAACAAAAAAATGTCATTTCCACTCGACACTTCACATCAACTCTTCAGTCCTTCCAGGTCCAGGCACACTAGCAACTTGGTGCAGAACCATCTGCGTAAGCTTCCAACACCAAGTGGCTGTTTCCATGACACTGAAACCACTTGGCTATTACAGTCACTTATCTAGGGTAACTGAACTACCCCTACTCCACTCCACCTCCAGTAACCCAAACAGCCAAAAGTGAACTATGTCTGTAAAAATAGTTACGGTCTCAAAAATATAAGTCACGCCTTCTTTTTTCAGAACAAAATACAGAAAACACTGCAACTCAATTTTAAGAGCATTCTTCAGGCAAAAGCCTTGCTAAAAACAATACTTTTGTTCCAATTTCAGGATCGGTCCCAGTTTATATGTTGTCAGGCTACTGAAAACATTCGGTAATTAATGAGAAAAATCTGTACCAAAACATGGTGACCCATAATTACATTGTAGTCTCTGTTAGGGAACACTAAACCATACTGTAATTATTTTGCAGTCTAGGGATTCCATGGCATCATGTACAAATTTGCTTCTCTAAAATTCCACATTTAGCTCCAATAATGATTATGTATCATATGGAAGACATATAGAGAAGGGGAAAGGCGACAGTCAGTTCTCTGTACAAGGAATGCCCAAACAGTCTGGGCTCCTTCATCCTGAAAAGGAGACAAAAGAAGAATATGACAGAGATCTATAAAGCCTGAAGAGGTACTGAAAAGGTGAACACAGAGTAACTGCTCTTTGTCACTTCCTATCACTTAACAAGTGCCACCAAATAAAACCATGATGGAACAGGTTCAAAACAAACCAGCATACAGCTTGACACGTTGTACAGATCAACTACAAAATGCCTTTCCACACAACACTACAGACAGTAACAGACACATCAATAGTGTGATAGACTCTTCTTCCTTTAGATTAAAAAATACCATCTCTGGTTCAAGAAGTGCCAATGCACAAATACATGCAGGCTGAGAAAGCGTGCTGAGGAGTACAAGAATTTTCCCAAGAATCTCGTTCATACTGAGAAAGAGAACATGTCAAATGTTGTTTGGCCTCCATGATACGTTCCTCTCTTGCTATCTCAGGCTGACACATTCAAGTTCTGTGTAAGATCCATGAATCACAGAATATTACGGGTTGGAAGGGACCTCAAAAGATCATCTAAGTCCAACCCCCCTGCCAGAGCAGGATCGCCTAGAGTAGATCACACAGGAACAAGTCCAGGTGGCTTTTGAAAGTCTCCAGAGACAGAGATTCCACCACCTTCCTGAGCAACCTGTTCCAGTGCTCTGTTACCTTCACAGTGAAGAAGTATTTCCTCATGTTGAGGTTGAGCCTCCTGTTTTCCAGTTTATGGCCACTGCCCCATGTCCTGTCACTGGACACCGCTGAGAAAAGCCTGGCTGCATCTTCCTGACACCCACCTTTTGGATATTTATAAGCATTGATAAGATCAATGGTATCACTGAAAACTGTAATTCTATATTTGCCATAGACAATACTGGAGAACCCAACATTAACCCTCAGCAACTATGCTGATAAGCACAACTGAGGCACAGTAGATGTCTCCAACCAGAAACATAAAACCTAAAAACAAATCTGAAGAAGTGCTGGTCTCCAGAAAGTCTGATAAGCAGTAACAGGCCAGTTAACAGAGGGAGAAGGAGGCAGAATGTATAGAAAGAAACCTCCCAACAATTTGGAGGGGAGGCAGAAGAAAAAAGCAAACCAAACCAAACCATAAACACATAACTACACCATATACCACCATTACTGTTTTCTAGTCAGTAATACTTAAGAACAACACAAGTTTGATTCCAAGACTACTCTGTCATTCATATATATATATATATATAAAAATAAAAAATAGCACCCCAGAGTTCTTACAGGCAAGATAACACCGTTATATAAGAACTATAACATCAGGCTGCTTTCGGTTGCAGTTGTACATCTGACATAAGACAGCTAATGTACAGGCTGCTGCTAAAAGAATAGCCCTGGCCAGTCCCCTACATCAGCACTAGGATGGTCAGCTTGGTCAGAGAACTGATTTCATTTAGCTACAAAGGAATGCAAGGGGTGAGGAAGGCAGTTTTAAAGGCCAGTACCACCAGTATCATGACAAAGGAGGAGGAAGTAATGCATAGGAAGGACCCTTCCTGCAGAATATTGTAGAAACCTACAGCAAAGCTTAATAGACCAAAAAACATTAAGATTCCTGACATAAAAGAACATACAGTATCTTCAACACCCAAACAAAAGACATCTCTTCACATTCTTAAAAAGTAACTACGCAGAAGACACAAGACCAAAAACTGCATTGGTTTTCTGGCTACTAAATGAAGTTGCCAGAAAGCAGAAAGAAGTGTAACTTTGTACCCCTGACATCAAAACTAGTAATTTCTTCACTTGTTCTGAAAAGCTAGGACTATTTAATTATTTCTATACTTACAGAAAGACTCCATAATTACAAATTTATAAAGCTCAATCCTTACAAGGTTGTATCAGAAGTGTTTGTTTCAAAGTCTGTTCAAGAATGCCTGAATCTCTTTATCATTTCCCTTGGCAACAAATGGTGTAACAGCATTAAAAAATTTCCAAGTATTAACTTACTGTAAATATAATTGTAAACTGGAAAGCCCATTACATGGCCTTCAACAGTACTTCCTTAAGTCTGTGTCACGGTTTAGGGTCAGGGCAGCCCCTTAGACCTATAGCAGACGCTCTCTGTTAACCCCCCTCCCTCCCCAGAGGGGAAAGAGAAAGGGAATAAGGGAGAGAGACTGAGCGATTAGAAAAGGAAACTAGAACAGCTTGAATGAAAATGAAATTAATAATTACAAAAATGGAATATATACAAATATATACACAACCAGTATGGAACCCAACCCCCTGATGGTAATTCCATCACCGTCACCACTGATGCTGTGGAGGCACCGGGGCAGTCCCAGACTGGGCCCCGCAGCAGACGGGAGCTGTGCTCAGGAGCTGGATTCTGGTACCGGGTTCAGGAACACACAGATCGGATCGAAGGCAGAATGGACAGAGTCCTCCTTGGGTGCTCCAAGGAAGGAACCAAAAGAAGACCCGAGCCAAGCCAAGCAAAGCTGGCAAAGCAGTCCAAGAGGGGAGAGAAGAGCCCAGAGACCCTTCAGGTCCCTCAGCTCTAGACCAAATATGGCGTCTATGGGATGGAATCCCTCGTTGGTCAGTTTGGGGTCACCCGTCCTGTCTGCTCCTCCCTGAAGGTGCAGCCTTTCCCTTTCTGCACCCCCCAGTGTGGTACACAGGACCCAGCAGTGGCCTTGGTCTGCACACCAATCCTTGGTAGTAACTCTAAACATGGGGTGTTAGCACTGCTAGAAGCAGACACTGTCTGTGAAAACAGGCTGCTGACTTCAGAAAGTGCAGTTAGTTAGAAGAACTGAGCTGAAAAGTAAAATTACTCAACAGAATTAGTTCTGTTTTCACTCAAACCAGGACAGTCTGAAACTCTTCTGGCACAATTCCTTGATAGGTAACTCTTTGAAAGAAAAGCTTCAGGCTAAGAATATAGATTTCTGTACCACCACAGCATTCCCAAGCACTCCTTTCAGTATAAAAGCAAAAAATACTTCCACTCCTTCACACTTCACAAATTTTACTGTGTATTTCAAGAGGTTTGAGGGTTTGTTATTATGTATTTGGGAAAGGGAGAAAAAAAAAAGCAACTAAACCCAAACTAACAAGTGTCTAGCTGTGAGTTCTGAAGAAATTAATGCTACACTGCCAATTACCAACCTGTCTGAGAGGAAGAAGAGTTCTAAGGCTGACGTACTGGGCTGACACGTCAGCTGGCAGCCACACTAACAAACAGACTGCCCAGCACTCACCAAGGACACCAAGTTCATTATTATGTTTGAGATAAGCAGACACTAGAATGTGAATGCCACAGCATATACTGTATTTTGCAGTCAAATCATAGACAAAGGAGAGTAGATCAGCCTGAACACAAACAGGCTCTTTGTTCCTGCAACTCAACTGCAACAGAAAGAGCAGAGCTGCATAAACATCCAGCTATGTTAGTCAGAATATTACCTATGCAGCGTACAATCTCCAGAATACAATACACATAGACTGTCCAAATGGAATCCAGAATTCTTACTGTACTTTCTGCTTTCACAAGAGTATCAAAATGACCAGACAGATAACGGACAGGAGTTCAGACGTATTCAGTAAAGAGAGAAGGAACTCCAGAAATTTTTGATAAATTAATTGAAATCTTTCACTCATATCCCCCAGCCATTAGTATAAACAGAATCAAGTCAGGATACTCAGTGGAGACCTTCTCTGGCAGCTCTGTTCAGCAGAACTGATGGTAATTTGAATGATGAAATTAGAAGGTGCAAAGCACAGGTAATCGCTGCTGGAACTTTTCAGCTTTAACTTCTTTGTTACAGAACCTGTTGGTGCCTCACGCGTGAAAGCGCTGCTCTCTGAAAACGCACCGGTGCATTCAGTCTGGGCTACAAACACAACAATTCCACTTTCCTCCATGAATGCTGCACTTTCAACAGCTTTCTACACAAGTACAAACTCCAACTAAATACACAAAATTTATCCTTTTTACCCATTAAAATCATATATTAAAATGCAGTCTCTCCTTCACTGTAATTTTTTTTCTAAAAATAAAACTAAGGATAATGACTGATGTTTTCAAACTAAATTCAACCTAAATTGAACAAATAAAAGTTACTGTGCAATAGCTGTCTTTCCAAACCAGCCGGTGTTTTCATTTATGCCTAGGATCCCTCCGGTTTTTTTTGCTCACAGACTTATTTCCCTCATACAAAGTAAGAGAGTTCACAAAAAAATAAGAATAAAACTTACCCCCATTATCAGTTCTCTTTAAAGCACCATCCTTATGAGGGCATAATTCACATCTCTGGGAAAAAAAAAAAGCAAAAATAAAATAAAAAAAATGGAATGATCATAAGAGCATTGAAAAAGAAACCACACATCAAAATGTTAGCTGACATTAAGGAAGCAACCATTCTCTAGAAGTGAACGGGTGTGCTTTCCCTTAACCTTTACTTGAATATTAACATTAGTTTGTCACAAATGAAGTTTTCTCCTCCAGATCTTGACACTATGATATATATACATATATTAAAGCTAGTCACAGTTCTATCTCCAAGTTTTTATTCCTGGATTGCATACCCTGGAATTCTGGAGATAAGCCTTCAAAAATCACAGCATAGGATAGACTCACCTAATGAGAAATTTGGGCACAGTTCAAAGCCTCCCTACACTGTTTCCTTCTCCTAGGATCTCTGTATTCACCAAGGTGGTCAGTCAGAGACATGCCATGGATACATCCAGCACAGGTGGACATACTCCGGCTCACTTCACAGTCCCTGCTGACTCACGCTTACCCCGAGACCCAAAAACAATCTTGCTTGCTGTTCCAGAAAAAGGAGGTCAGAAGTTTACTCATCCTTGAAATTCTCCCCAGACTGTGTGCTAGAAACATGTGGTTTGACATTATATTCTGACATACAGCAGAATCGCGTAAGTGCAATCTTTCTGCTATGGCTGCCTCTATCAAATTCCTAATACCAAATTTATCTCTAAATGTGCACCGATTCCAAAACAGTTCAGAGATGACAGAACTGGAAGAGGTTTGACACACATCCCACTCCAACTGCTCCAAATGACATGCAAAGGAACACCACTGTAGGAGATGCTATACCTAGGAATCACCTTATTAAAAACTGTACGTATTCACAAATTAGGGGCAATTCAAAGTATATCCATCTAACAAGGTTTTTCAGAAACTCAAGAACGGTCTGACCATCTGATCCAAACTTAACATCACTTCCTTCAAATTGAGAGGGACATCTGGCATCAGTACAGAGCACCTCTGCTCCCTGAACATTACTCCCCATTACCAGCTAACTGGTAAGTCATCAGATAAAGGAGTCTACGATGCTACAAGTGCCTCAGAAACATAAAATACCATTCCTGAAATTCATATGGCTGAAGTATATCTTAAGTACTATCTGTTCCTCTTAACCTGTAAGAAAATTTGTATTAGCAGCAAAGAGGCTTTTACAAGGGGTAGAATACAGAAGTTCTTAAATTACTTTTGCTCAGTGCATTGGTACAGACAGGAAGAAGCAGCTTTAGGATCGCTGCTTTCTGCCTTTCACTTCACTCAACCCTCCCTCACGTTCACCCACTAAAATGATTAGCAATGTATTAAAAAGCAGCATTAAGTCTATGGTGAAATTCAGAGATAAAAGTGGTTGAATACTTCTGAGCCATTCTGTAAGCTGCCTGCAAACTGGGAGCATTACACATTTTATAAACAAACAAACCAACCAACCACAACACGATTATAAGGACTTCCTTGTCACTGAAGTGAACTGATCAGTTCATTTTAAACCAAATCCTACATATGCAATATATATTGGTGTATCTTAACACTCCAGCTCTCCAAACATTATATACTAGGTGCTGAGACACTCAGTAGCAGTAGGTTCATTTCAGTAATTTCCCAATACACTGAACCAGATTCTCAAAGCAAGAAGCCCAGCATATACGACGGTGGCAGCGCAACAGAGTTTGTTCCCACCCCAAAGCTGTGAGCTGTTAGCTTAGGGCCAGTGAGCAGAGATGCTACAGATACCACTGAGACAAGGGAATCTCTTCACAGTCTACTTGCCCCACCTCTTCAAGCCTGTGGAATTCTGACCTACATTTTCACTAGTGGTAAAACTAGTTTAGGAGGTTCTCTTCCTCCTCTCACCTCTCCCTTATTAATTCTCCCTCAGCTGCTGACCCAACTATCTGTAGGGATGCACCTTAAACCAGATCACTGGAGTGAAATGAACTTTTAAACGTTTTTAATTCAGGTCATATCACTGATGCAATTTAAGTATAATCCCACAATCAGTAAAACTGAAGGCAGGAAGCCACAGCACTGAGGCATTAGTAATTAAAAGACTCCGCAAACTTCTGGAGCCAACTCTACCTCATAATTTAATAAAAAAATTAAAATAAAAATTAAATTATTACAAGATACTAAGTGGCAAGGAACTGAAGCACTCCCTTACGCAGAAGGGTTAAGCATGCTACATTCAGTCTCATCAGAGCTCAGCTTCAATTAATTTCTTTTTTGTCTCATATCTCTTAATAGACACAGGGCCATCAGGCCTTCCCTCATTACTACTTGGCAGCCTTGGCTGCAACCAGTCAGAAAAGATGCAAGACAGAAAACTGAACTGGAGGAAGGAGCTTTGACAATGGAAGAAAACTGGAGTGCAGGGAGTTCTGCAGAGCATTCTCTTGCTGGCAGGGAGCAGGATGCTTGCCCTCAGCTCTCATCAAACTGGAACTGGGAAACTGGGCAGAGACACTTGCTCTCTGATGCCACAGAGCACTTCTGGTGCCCTGAATTCTGACTACAATCTACAATCAAGTAGCACTATAGTAAGTAACACACCACACAGTGACCATTTCCACTGCCCTCTCTAGGTTATGAAGCGAACGCCTTCCAAGCCTCCACACTCAGCTTCTGCCCTCATTTATGCTCTCCTGAGTTTCAGTATGCACCAGGTAAGAACACCAGCAGCTCTTGCCAGGTGGGAACAGTGCACCCCATCCCTCGAGACAAGTAACTAGTAGAGAACTGTTGGGTGTATGTGTATCTCAGAAGTCCAGCTACTTATAATTTCTTATCTGAATGTTCTCTTCCATGCAGTGTCACTGAGCTACATACAGATAGAACTCAAGAGTTTAAACAGCAACAGCTGAATTGCTCTACTAAATGTCATATCCCATGCAACTTGTGTGATGGAATAAAGCTTTGATCTCTCGATGCAGTATAATAAACAATCTCACCATCTGTACGGATGGTCAGACAGTCTCTAACATTTGAGCACACAGACCATGCCAGGGCTCTCTTCTCCAGTTGTGCCTTGCAAGCCTTAGCTCTAGTTTGACACAGATTTATTGTCAGAGCATTCAAGGAGAGTGCAGGGAAGTACTAAAAAAAATGGAGGCGGGAAGGGGTAGTGAAGGCAGACACAACACCCACAAGGTATCACAGCACAAATACGGCAACTTGCTATGACTGAGCAACAGTTCAGGTAAATGTCATCAGGTGAAACTGTAAATGTGAATACTAAGGACGCTGACTGCGGCCCAAGAGAATAACCACATCCTTTGGTTTGCTGAAGTGCACCAGTCCTGTAGCAAGGAGGGGCACCAGAGCATCTGGTGCTGCAGGTACAGCCAGTTAAATTAAATTTGAAGAGGAGTAAAAAAGGAACAAATACTGTCTGAAGGAAGACTGAAGTTGTAGCAAGTGACATTGTCCTTGCTCGTCCTGTCCTTAACATGGACATCTCATTCTTGCAGCTCTTTAGTGGAACAGACATGGTCTATGGATCTAGCTCCTGTCCAAACAGAATTCAGGTGAACTCTCAGCAGGAGTTGCTTTGGACTATGAGGTCTCCTACAGAGGACTAAAGTGAAACCAATCTTACAAGTTGTACATCTGGAACAGCCTGACAGTGTGACCCACTTCTGAGCTACATGAACAGGAAAGTTAATTAAGTGAAAGAAGCCTGATCCTGTAACTTTAGCAAATTATCCTGTAACCAGGAAAACTGAGACTTCCCGAGTCTGATGAAAAACTCATTGCTTCTAGAGAGGTCCAATCTTTTAAAAAGTCACCCAGCAGAAATCTGAAGTGCTCAAAAGCATGGCCCATTCAGAAGGGGATAGAACCCCTTTGGGGTTTTTTTGACATTATTAAAAAAAGCTAGAAATAACTGAGAAGAAATTTTTTAAAAAGTAAATTCAAATCAAATCATAGAGGTGTCCACCAAAATATCCATCAGGGAAAAAAAAAAAAAAAATAAATTAAAATTCCAAGACCAGAACAGCAAAATAAGAGAAGTAAAGAAGCAGCTAAGTAAATCTATCCTCCTATGATTCAGTTACAGTCCAAGCTGGCTCTGCTGCATAGTGGCAAAAAGGTACCTCCCTCTATTTCAAATAAAGATTCCTTTCCATTTGAACCAGGACTAAGAGCTACCTTAATCAGAAGTCGATTACATGAAACAAATCTAATTACCCGAGTCTTTTTGGTCACACTAACTCTACCAGTTCTTCAACTGGAAACAGAAGAAAGCCCCAGAGAAGCTGATTTAACCAACAGACTACCTTCTTCATGTTGAAGAGTATTAGACATACAGTAGATAGGGAAGATAAACAGAGATAGGAACAAGACTATACAAGTAGGAAAGGAGAATAAAAAGGAATAGTAAGAATAACTTTGCTCTTCCCTCAGGGTTCTGTAAATTTGGAGCAAGTTTCATAAGGCATCATCTGCAGACTTCCATTACATGCTGTCTCTTGTTAGAAGAAAACAAAGGTCAAAGAACTCTTGTACAAGTCATTTACTGAATTCTGGCCCAAGCTAGGCCAACAGAACCATTCACTTCAACAGTGGCTGGCAACCAAGTGAAATCCTGCAGGACTGAATTCCCAGCACTGTAATGAGGCAATAAACTGTGTGTCTCAGCATGACCTGGTAACCTAAATATGACAAGAAGATCTACAGAAGATTAAATAGACCACAGTTCCTAAAAGTTATCTGAGAAAACAGGTTGCAGTTCCAGATGACTTTACTTCAGTCTCACTAAGCTAAAATAACTGCACACTACTGTCAGAAGATCACTGGCCATCCCCTGATGTATACTTTCTACTACTCCCCTTGTTCTAGGAAGAACACTAATCTGACCATATGGAAATCCTAACCAGCAAGCTAAAAATAAAATACCTTTTTTTTTTTTCAGACAGATCACTTCTCTGAGCCATCTTTCCATAAGCCCATATGAACAACAATGACAAATAAAACAACATGACAGAAGCACAGATAGGGAAATAGGGCAAGGATATAACCACCCTGTTCAGGAGGTGACATTAGCTATGCTGGCTATAAGAGTATGGAATTTTGACCAAGTGCCGGGGGGGGGGGACGACACAGGACGGGACCCAACAACCAAAACACCACTAAACCCCAAACCACTAAACCAAAACATCACCACATCCTCCCAAAAAGAAAGCAAACCAAAGAAAAAACAAACAGAACACCCACCACCACATAACACCTGAAACACATTAGTTTAATTTCAGTAGTAATATAGACGTATTTCTTGGGCCCAGACCCCACTGTATTTATTAGGCCAATCTTGTTTTGCTGTGTCCCTGACATTCGTATATTCCAAGGTTTTTAACAAACCATCCACACAGACAAACTGGTTACTTTACAAGCTTATTTTCCCCCACAAGCTGCACTATACCCAGCATGACAGCTATGCTTCCAGAACAGGGTGCCTTTTTTAATCCAAAGTACCTCCGTACATTTTGATCACAGAATTACTGTTTCATATTGCTTGACAACAGGAAAAAATAAGACCAAAAAAAAAAAAAAAAGAAAAAGCCCAAACAGCATTTAACTGAGGAACAACTTTAAGAGACTACAATACACAACCATTCAAGCTACAAATAACAAAATAGCAAGTTAACATAATCAGCATCACAGTTCTTAAAACCTGACATTAAAACATTTGATCAATAGGAGTTAAAACTTGACAGACAAAACCTTTTATTCTGATGCTCCTGTTAATTTTTTTTTTTATTTGTTGCAAGTTTTAGCTCACATCTTTGTGAAAACAAACCCTGCACACACTCCATCAATCTTAGGAGTTTCTTAAAATTAACCTAGGAAGAGAGAGTTAGCTGCCACGCAGAAGTCATTTTATTGCGTCTGAATTTGATTTCAAACACATCTACTTCCCAATCCTACAGACTCTGAATATACTAGACAGTCTTATCTACTACTACTGCAAATTATACAAAGTATCTTAACACCAGATGAAAAGATGGTTTAGAGGTAAATACATTCATACAGGCAGTCATTTCAGTTAATGTAAAATCATGTAATGCTGGGAGGCACATACCCATTGCTGTCAAAAATGTAAAAATTGGGGGGGGGGGGGGGGGGGGGGGTTATCTAGAAAACAGTTCTGGAAAAAAAGTACATCACAAATCATGTCTACAGTTTCAGTTTTGTCAATGTTGCACATACATCATCCTACCTATATGTAACTAGTTGGAAGTTCTTCATTGACTTTTAGATTAAAAATGATCTCCTAATCTGAAAACATTTTTGCTATTTATTTTCCTTTTCTCCCAAAGGGTGTGAAATTAGCATTCCATCTTCTCCAGAGGGAAAAGTCTTATATTTTCTCATCTTCCTTTTATACCTTTTTTTTCTATATCCCTCTTCCCTAGTGTTTTGGCCCATTTCTTTGACAGGGGGGAAATAAATAAAGGTATAAAAAAGTAGCACACATACATTGAAATGAAAATACTGAAAATATGAAAAACTGTTTTCCCTCTAATAAACCCAGAAATATTTGAGGTCATCTTAGTGATTAGTCTGTGTTAGATCTAGGCAAGTATGATACTGAACAACCAGTGTAAACATAGCTCCCTCTATAAAGACACACCATATTCTAACGACACTTACAAAAGTGTACTAATTACACCACAGGCAAGTGGACTAACAGAAAACCTAACTCAAATTCATCTAATCAGAGGGTATCTACAGAAGAAAAAATGGCTTAGAGCCTACAAAGAAACTGTTCTAACAAGCTTAGGGAACCAGAAAGAAAAATCTACAGATATCTGCAGAGTGGTGCAAACCAGCATACTTGAAATTTAGATCTTGGCATATATTCTATCAATAAGAATTCACAGGCAGTTAGTATAAAAACAGACCCAGCAACAGGATGTGTACCAGACTGACCATGTCTACATCTGCTGGCAATAACTTACCCCAGCCCTCAGAACCCAGTGACATCTCCTTTTTTCTCCTTACCCCTTCAAACTATCTTCTATGAAGCAAAACAAATACTGCCAACATACAAAGACTAACCAGAGAAGACCATATTGTCAGCCTTTGAAGACCACAGAAAGTCTGCCACAGTTTAGGGTCAGGGCAGCCCACTAAACCTGTAACAGACACCCTGTGTTAACCCCCCTGCCTTCCCAAAGGCTAAGAGGAAGGAATAAGGGAGAGAGATTTATCCATTAGAAAAGGAAATTACAACAGCCTTAATGAAAATGAAAATAATAATAACAAATATATACAAACCCAGTATCAAACACAACCCCTCCAACAGCAATTACATCACCATCACCACTGATGCTGTGGAGCAGGCACCAGGCGAGTCCCAGACTGAGCTCAGTGGAAGATGGGACCTGTGTTCAAGAGCTGGATTCTGGTACCAGATTCAGGAACACGCAGATCAGGATCAAAGGCAGAATGGACAGAGTACTCCTGGGATAATGGCCATTGAAGAAGCAAGGAAGAAGCCAGAAGCTGAAGAACTGAGCCAAGCTTCACCCTCCTGATCCCTCAGCTTTATACCAAATATGCCATCTACGGGCTGGAATCCCTCCTTGTTCAGTGTGGGGTCACCTGTCCTGGCCGCTCCTCCCCACAGCTGCAGCCTTTTCCTTCCTGCACCCCAACGTGGTACACAAGACCCAGCAGTGCCCTTGGTCTGCACAGCAGCCCTTGGGACTAACCCCAAACATGGGGTGTTATCCCTGCTGGAAGCAGCCCCTGCCTGGGAAAACAGGCTGCTCATTTCAGACAGTGCAGTTAGAACAACTGAGCTGAAAAGTGAAATCACTGAACAGAATTAGTTCTGTTCTCACTCAAACCAGGACAAAGTCCAATAAAACTTACAAGTGTTCCCAGATCCTGATGAAATTACTGACCCGCTACTCACACCAAACTTAAGCAATCTATTCATCAAATCCACTTATTCTGATACTTTACTAATCTTTTCTTGGGTGGTTTTTTCCTTAAAACCAATTAGATAGTTTGAAAATTCACATTAAGAGTTTATTTCTGATTTTTCACACCTGTGCTTTATCATACTTGCAAGTCAAAACTTAATTTTTCACTTTTGCTTTTTCACAGCAACAAGGATGATCTGCATAACCCCTTTTCCAAAAACTGCTATAGGAACACATGGCCCAGCCAGTGAAGAGACTGCTATCTACAAAACTAAACCCACGTTTTCTTATTTATCAGTTTCTAAACTACAGCTGGATAGCAATACATCTTATCAATAGTCTTGACCTGCAGTATTTTCAGACCTTACCTATAAACCTAAAAAATACCCATCTAAATGGCTCTATAAATGATAGCTTGCAACCATGCAAGGATTTGAAACAGAAGTCGGCAAGTAGCTAACTACACAGTTTCCCGAGCAATGTGTCTGAAGAGAAACAAGCCAAAGTTCCACTGTTTCCATCTTATGCTTCACACCAGCCTCCAGTACTTACAAGCCACAATGAAGAGCCAAGAGGAATGAGAGGATGTGCCACATTCGAGAATTCCCAACTGGCTGACATCACTAATAGAGCAAACGAACGCATGCTGTCAGTACTTCCCTTCGAAAGTGCTATGTTCTGCAACTTGACAACTTCAGAAATTAAGTCATCTCTATCTTCAAATAATCATTTCTTGATGCTGACAAATTTGCTAAATCTCTGTCCCATCTCTATTTAGTCATCTGTCCCAGGAGAAGGAGAAAACTTTTTTTAACACAGAGAGTTGACAGGTAAAAGAAAAACAGACTGACTACCTGAAGCATTTTGGGTTTTATACCCGGATAAATCAAAGAGACACGACCTAGTCCTCTTTATCAAGGCATCAGATAAAAATATATGCAGATTCCGTTACCTCTGTCAAAAACATCTACGACAGATAATAAATTTACAGACTATGACAAGAAGATTAGAGGCACTCAAGATGCAAATCAGCATTCTTCCAAGACCATCCCATCAGTACCTTCTACAGGTGACAGTCATACTTCTACTCCATACAGGTAAGGCAACTAGAAGAGACATCATATAGGAGTACAGTATAACACAGTGACAACACACTGATCTGACTACTCCCAACTTCAGAATCCCAAAGCCACAAATCTCCTACTATAGATTTTAAGACCAGTAAACCCTGCTAGATGTGACTGGAATCCAAATTATAAACATACAAAAAGTTTAAAATTCACACACTGATCTTTAATGCAAAGCATCAGATGGCTATGAGCCACGGTCATGGTTGGCTGGGTTTCCAACTGAACACGCAAGCTTTAGTTACCAGGCTGAAGAAGTATGCTACTGACCCAATTCAGTCTAGCTGGAGAACACACAGTATGCGATGGTTCACTTCAGTGTCCTCCTGCAACATACCACAGCTGTACCCTAAAAATTCCTATGTATAAAATGCTAGCATGCATTTTAAATAAAGCCCATTGTAGTTAAGGAGCTCCTTGTTTTAGAGGCTTCTGCCAGTGATTTAACAGTCTAGCAATGAAACAAACACTTACAAAACATTTCTGCATAGGAACAAAGCAATTCCTGTAATGGAAAACATTTTGCTCTAGTCTCACTTTAGATAGTATATTTGCTACAAAAGACTTTAGAACATTTACTAAAATACCTGTTATACAGATACCCTATGATTAAAAAAAAAAAAATATCAAGTAGTACTGAAACGACAGAACACTGTGTTTTAAAACCCAAATACTCTAATGCATCCACATTTAGCATAATGTAATCACAAATCATGGCACAAAACTAAGGTACACATTTAGCTAAACTGCAGCTAATCAAACCCGAAAAATTAGCAGACCTTTTCTGCTGTAATGAAGTGCTTCACCTAAGTTTATGAACTCATTTGTGTATTTAGAAACCAAGTAGCAGGTATGCATCCAAACAGGGCAAAGTGCAGCAGGCACACAGGCAGAAAAAAGCATGAAGGCAGCAGAGCCAGAAATAGCATTACTACTCCCAAACTCATACACACAGCACACAGTGCAGTGCCCGAGGTTCGGGTCACTGGCTGGAGTGGGAGATGCACAGAACCTATACTGAGCTTCTGCAGCGTCTTCTGCTGCTTGTACTTCTCAAGCAGATCACTCATCAATCACTGTCATGGTCAAAACAGACTCAACTTATGGAAAATTTAAACTAATTTATTACCAATCAAATCAGAGTAGGATAATGAGAAAACAAAACCTATGGCCTAAAACACCTTCCCCCCACCCAACCCTTCATCCCGGGCTAAACTATGCTCCCGAGTTCTCCACCTGCTCCCTACCCAGCAGCACAGGGGGATGGGGAATGGTGGTTTGTAGTCTGTTCATCACATGTCATCTCTGCTGCTCCTTTCTCCTCAGGGGGAGGACTCCTCACACTCTTCCCCTGCTCCAGGGTGAGGTCCTTCTCACAGAAGAGAGTCCTCCACAAGCTTCTCCAGCATAAGTCCTTCCCACAAGCTGTAGTTCTTCATGAACTGCTCCAGCATGGGTCCCTCACAAGGTCACAAGTCCTGCCAGCAAACGTGCTCCAGAGTGGTCTCCTCTCTCTCCCCACAGGTTCACTGCTCCTACCAGGAGTCCGCTCCAGTGTGGGTTTCCCACAGGGTCACAGCCTCCTTCAGGCATTCACCTGGTCCAGTGTGGGGTCCTCCACAGACTGGGGTAGATATCTGCTCCACCATTAACCCCCAAGGGCTGCAAGGGGACAGCCTGCTGCACCATGGGCTGCACGAGAATCTCTGCTTTGACACCTGGAGCACCTCCTCCTCCTCTTTCACTGACCTTGGTGTCTGCAGAGTTGTTGCTCTCACATATTCTCATTCCTCTCTCCAACTGCAATCACACAGATTTCCCCCCCCCCCCCCCCCCTTCTTAAATATGTTATCCCAAAGGTGCTACCACCACCTTTGATGGGCTCAGCCTTGGCCAGCCATGGATCTATCTTGGAGCCAGCCAGCAGTAGCTCTGTCAGACATAGGGGAAGCTTCTAACAGCTTCTCACAGAAACCCTCGCTACCAAAACCTTGCCATGCAAACCAAATAAAATGCTGTGCCTAAGTATCTTTAGGCAGGCTTTTTATTTGAGTTACTCAACTACAAACAATCATCCACTGCCCTCCAGACTGCACAGCCATTGCTAAAAGACAAGATGATGTTGTTGGGGTTTGGTTTTTTGTGCTTGTTGTTTTTTTTCCAAGGGAGGGCAGTTAGGCAAGGGGGAGGATATTGTTAACAAGTAGCAACTTCACATGGTTATTAAAAAAAAAGAAAAAACTCTACTAGCAACTTTTATTTTACAGTCATTTTTCCTTCTTTTTTTTAGACCTTAACTATTCTACTGCTGTGTAAAAGCCACAGAAATAACAAAAGCACACTGGTCAATTTTTCTCTTGCATACTCAAAACTAAAGCAATTTTGATACACTTTTAGTAGTAATATTCCTATATAAAATGTCCATTAAGGAAAATTATGGATGCACATTTTAAAAAAAACATTTCAAAATTTCTTTAAGAATTATTTCAAGAGATAGCCTCAAAGAGAACACAAGATGTTAGTCCTGAATGATTTGGAGGCCTGCATTTCAAAGGAAAGAAAAAAAGAAAACAGGAAGTTTTCCTCTTCTAAAATATTTAGATCGCTCTACTGTGGCCATATTTATCAACGTGCATTCCAGTTTACAGCTACAGGTCTAACAACCACACCAGAACTCATGCTAAGCACAAGGCACTGAGATCCCATTCCCCTGGAGGCAGCCTGCTGAGCCAGAGCTGTCAGAGCTCTGATCACAAACCTGCCTGCATTTTGAAAGCCTACGTTTTTATTTCCTCCTTCCTCATCCCCTGTTCAGGCAAAAAGCAAGTAATAGTACACCTACGGTTATTTACGCGATGTAAAAGCTGGGGGTGAGGTGTTAAACTATGGATAAATCATACAACTCTTATGGAGCAACTCTGTAATAACAAACTTGTAGATACATGTGAGTACAAATTTTTCTAAAAAAAAGTGGAACTTGGAAACTACTGCTGTTACTATATTAAAGATTTTTTTTTTTTTTTTAAATAAAAATCTCAAGCATTCAGACTGTGGATCATCTGCGCAGCAGATGCAGGAACAGGTCAGGTCTGGCAGGATTACTAGCACAAACCTGTCACTAGGAGAGAAGAATTTACCTGAACTGGCTTTAGAAGTAAACAGTATAACTGCACTTCTACAGCTCCAAATCCTTAGGTATTATACGATCTACACCAACTCTGCAATGACAGTCTTTCTGTTTCCACACCCAGTTTCAAGAAACACACATGCCAACTGCAGACTCAAGTTACACTGGATTTAGCTGGGATCCGGATGAATACTGTCCCAAATCCTATGTGGCCAGACCCAGAGGGAGTCACAGCCCCTCAACACACTCCCCAGGCCTAACACCAGGTGGTATATTAGGCAAGCTGTAGTGTTGCACAAATGTGCTGACTCAGCTCGAGGTCAATACTGCATTCAACTTCATAAGCCAGCTCATCAAAAACAACTAACACAGAAACACCGAGTGGGAAAACACAACCCTGACAGTGTCAGGGTAATTTGCACCAAGTCCAAACCAATTCTTCCAAACACAATGACAGGCTTATAATACACATATTCCAGTAAAACAGATCAACAGCGTATTCGTTCACTTGCAGTGCTGTAAGAAAACAAACTTCACGAGTGCAAGCTGAGCTGTGCCTGAGGTAGTAAAATTTCCTGAACACTGAAGTTCAGCACTGAGATCTCCTGGTCTTTCCGAGTCAAGCTGGATTCACAAGGCACAGCTAATAAGCCATACCAAGCTAACTGTGCAAATGTTGGATGCCTCTGTGCTGCTAGGTATCTCTATCACATGGATTATTCCAGCTCCTTCATGATAAACAGGAATAGTAGTAGCTTGTAGCAACCTGTAAACACAATGTCTGTTTGTGCCCTGCTATATACTGTAATTAAATCATTCTTAAAATAAGATCATCAAGAAAGACGTTTCACACATAATAGAATGATAGGGGAAAAAAATGTCTTTTGTGCTACAATTCCTAAACTTAGCTTCTCTTTGGACACCAGTTCTATCAGCCCCTGGACAAAATAATCCATCCACTATCCAGTTTCCCAAGACAGGGCCCAAAGTCCCCTACGTACTACTCTATATGTATACATCCTCACACAGAGCCCCATACCACTTCTTCCTACCTCAATATATATCTGCCCCACTTTTTGATTGAGAAATTCAGGTACATCTGAAGACATCAAAAGGGACCACCAGGCTGGGTAACAGCAGCTGATGCTGACACAAAGCTGGGAGCAGTTGTCACTCATCTCAAAGAGGTTGAGGTTCCAAGCTCATCATAGGTCAGCTAAGATAAATTAGCTGACTTACGGAAAACTAAGACTTTTCAAGCAGTAGTTAAAACATTTAAACAGTGATTGTAAAAAGTGCATACTGGGATTACAACCTTCTATTTATTATGTACTACATATGCACAATTATAAGGTAAGTCAAATAATTACCAGACACCTCAACACGTCCATTATCCAAACAGTTCACATTTACAAAAATGTAGAGTTTCTCTCCCACACAAAAGCATGACACTGCTAGAGTCAAGACTCATTAAGAGTCATCAGTCATGGAACTGTGCTTTCCAAATAGTAGTTGATCAACCATTCAAAACCAAAGACATTGGCTACCACCCCACTATCAAAAATGCAGAAGTCAAACAGCCAGAAGGCTTGTGCTGACAAAAAAAAATCAGCCACCACTTTCACTGTCAAGCAGTATGTACCGGCTTAGGGCAGGCACGCAAAAGAAAGGGAACACAACAGACATCAGTGTGTAATGGTTGACAGTACATGGGAAGCAAAATGCTCTAACTGCATAAGAAGTGAAGTTCTCTGGTGACCCACCTACTTGGGTTACATGCTTCTGAGACAGTCTATTTCTTTCAGTTGTTGAAGCTAGAATAACTTCAGTGCAAGTCATTAACTCTAGTCTCTTATCAGAATGGATTTATTTGCCAAGTAATTGCAGCTTACCAAGGAAAAAAAAATTTAAATAAATAAAAAAAAATCACCAAAACCAAACAACACAGCATCAGCAAGGAAAAATATGCCATAAGTGGAAGACTCAGGTCCTTTCAAAGACTAAAAAGAAGTAGGTAGAAGCATGTTCAATATAATATGGTTAGTTCAATTCTGGTTTTGTTTCTAGACAAAAAGGCCAACAGAAAAGCTCAGCACCAGTCTCCTACAGTGATGATAAGGAGGTTTACTTTTGCAAGTAAGTGCATTAAAACTTCTGTATCTGCTGAACTAGTTACAATAAAGTTCTAGTCTGAAGTCAGAGCTTCAGTTTAGTTTCTGAATGCTAAGGGCTTCTCCGAGACACCTCAGGGACAGACATCATGTTTCTAACACAGTAACCTACAAGTAGTTGTTAAAACTTACAACTCTTATCAATCTATTCTACCTCACATGCAATTAATTTCATGAGAACCACTTAAACCTACACTATATTACAAATAGGAAAGATTTTTTTTTTTTTTTTTTCAAAACAAGATCAGTAATCAACTTGTTGAACTGTACCACAAATCAACCCCATTAGGTGGAAACAAGAACAGAATATAATGGGCAATTAATTCAGTTAAGTTCATCACTGTTTCTTCTTAACTTCCAACAGTGAAGAGCAGTATAATGCCTATCAGAGCTAATCTCTTTGCGAAATTCAATAAATGATCAGAATACAGCAAGACAACATTTATTTTAGAGCTCAGTACAGTCCATTCCTTGTGTCAGGAGAACCCAGGAATAACTATATCCTAAATCCTGATTAGAATTCCCTATCATACACCAGAAAAATCCTCCTTGCAGCCACCATCTCTCTTCCCTCCTTCTCTGTATTTCTAACTTTGCTGTCAACCTGTATATATCAAAATCAGCAATGTTAAAAAAATGCTACTCTTAAAATTTTATGTTCCTGATGGTCTTCCCAGGAAAAGAATGAAACAGCCTTTCTTCAGAAAGGGCAGCAGTCTTGATTTTCTGTTGACAAATATTGGGAGAGCATGTGGAAATTAATCTGTTCTTGCTATTACCAACAGGTCTGCTTTGGAAGGAGTAACAAAGTCTAGGGCATTATGAAAACATCAGTGGAAAGTTGGGAAAAAGTAGAGGAACAAGATTCCCAAGTCTTGTACAAAAATTCACAAAACATTGTCATCCTACCATTTCTATAGCACTTTATATTAGAACAGAAAATCGGTACAGCGAACAGCTCATGTAAACACTCTTGAGAGTCACTAACTGAAAATTTGGTCTCAGGTTCTTCATTTGTCTTTAGATATTGAAGTTAGAAACAGTTTAATCACTGCCCTAAGATGCTTCAACTTCTTTTCCAATTTTTGTATGGAAAACATTTTCATAGGCAAAGGAACAGTTTAGTCTAAATACTCTCACTTTATCTTTTGCTGGAAGACAAACTAAAATGTGCCAAGTAGCAAGAAATGGGATTTTCTTTTCTCAAAAATGCCTGGTATCACACAGCTTGATCTAATAACATACAAGGCTGACCCAAAAAAAAGTTGCTCAGAAAGACAATGTTTTTTCAATTAGAAGTATCACATTCCAAGTAAGCGTAAGATTCCAACATTAAGAACACTACTTATTGAAGTATTCCTAAACTGGAGCTTTCAACTGGAAAGCTAACGTTGCTGTAAAAGAAAACTGCACACAGACTTTATTTTCTCCCTGTACTTAACTATGTGTTAAGCTGACAAAATTACACAAACCCCACACCATAGATAAGAAAATAAGTTTTGAAGCAGGGGGAGGGGGACAACCACACTGAAAAAAAAAAAAAAAGTCGGAATACTTAAGAAACAGATAAATATTTCCACTTTTTTTTTTTTTTTTTTTTTTTAAGGTATTTCTGAATAGCATTGATGGAATTATGACAGAAAGCTAAGCTATTTTCTACTATTATTTGGGTAAACACTATCCACACAAGCACTATAACTAGCATTACTTAATAAACAAAGCACATACCACTCTGGCTGCTCTTTCCTGAGATTCACACTTCCTGCAAAACCAAGGTCCAGTGGGTACTTGAACAATTCCATAGCAAGCTGTTTTGAACAAGACAAAATATTTCAGCAAATATAAGCAGCACTAAGGTACTAGTAATATGAATGTTATTTAAAAAGCTTAGTATTAGTTGATGTCACATCATTTTAGTAAGTCAAACTGACATTTCTACATTGCACATGAAATCCTATGACAATAGTACTAGAAATGAAGTACCAGAAGCTTCCACCTAAAAAATCATGTAAAATCTCTTAAATGAATTTGTTACGTAAAATACTGATTAGCTTGAAAAGTAATATAGCCATTCAAAAGCAGCAACATTTCGTAATTTGTTTTGCTATTTATTTACCAGCAAAACGGGTAAAACACAATAACAAACATCCATCATTTATAGTAAATTCTTTAAGAGAAAACTAAAGGCAACTAACAAATCTGAGTTTGTCATAAGAAATTCATACGAGTGACAATCAAGTTCTCTTACCCTCTGTAAGTAAAACAGCTGTACTTAAGTAGAAAATCCAAAATAAACTGAACAAAGATACAAGGTTTGCTTTTTTACACCCTGAAAAATCATATGGAGCTGCAAATACAAACTAAACTGAGCATCAGGATTAGATGTAACTATAGCCAGGCTACAATGTAAGTCCTGAATGTCTCAAAATCTTGTTCCTAAGATTTCTCTGTAAGGCTGTCATCTATATTTTTGTAGTACATTTAAAAAAAAAAAAGTAATTTGGCAACATTGTTTATGTTCTAAATGAATAGATTGGAAAACTTTAAGAACTGCTAAGGGTCTGAAAATACACAAACACAAGTGCTGTGAGTATATTCTAATGTGCATGGGTTTAACAACTAATAACAAACAATCAACAAGTCAAACATTTTCCCCAAAAAGATAATCCTGAATCTGACATACTTTTATTATCTCAATTCCTGACAGTGACGTTAATTAAGAAAATCTGATTTAAAGTGTGTACCTAGAAATATGCATATATATGATAAATTAAGAGTTAAGAGGGAAGCTGAGGTTAAATCAGAACCAATATTCTTGGTTCTACGCTAGCCCAAAGAAGAGAAAAGAATAACCCCACAGTAATGCAACAGTAATATAAAAACCATCTGGCTAATACACCTTTCCTTCTATGAAGGAAAGTCAATGAAACAATTTCCTGTTATATACACACATGTAGTAATATTAAGGTAAGTTGTCAGACTTTCATATACATTATCCAAGTACCTGCAGACCAAACTATCTTGATAAGCCCTTTCTACTGTACAATAAAGTTCTTTAACACAAGGAAAAACATCTTGTTTTTGTTGCATCTATATTAACCACAGATGATGGGGACTTTGAATTCCTGTTCAGAAATTAGGAGGGAGACTTTAAATGTGCAATTGCACGTTTAGATTAGCAAGAGACAGTGCAGAGTAAGAAACTAATTACAGAACGCAACTCAGAGACAGGGCTGGCAATTAGATCCAAAGGCAACATGAGCTGAGCAAAGACCAAAGTGTACGTAAAAAGCTTCTGCATCTGCAAACAGAACAGAGTATGCCTAGAACCTAAAAGAATCCACCACTGGTTTGTGCTCTGATACTCTGTGATAGCATTTATAGAGTTCCAGAACTTCCTTTGGTTTATACTTCCATTACAATGCAAAGTTCCTTAAAACACATGAAGAGATTGTGTGCTCCACAACTTGCCAATGACTTAACAGTTGAAGTTTCCTCTGAACTAAAAATAGTAACAAAAAATGCTGCTAATAAAGTCTCAAGAGTAATACTGCCATTTGAACCTCAAATAAGGACTACCAGCTTTAACCACACAGACTACTGCTTTTACTGCAGAAGGACTACAAAAAGGGTTCATGCGCTTCCTCTACCACCTTCATCAAATCCAAAACATAAAACATCAATGATATAGTAAATCAAAACATACAGTTCTTCTTAAGATCTCTACAACAGCATCTGGATTCAGAAGAAGCAGTAGTTTACACACTTCCTGCCAGATTCAAATTCAGATTTGGACTTGACCTTACAAAAAACTCAGTATTACTGTACCAGATTTACTGAAGCGTGTGTCTATATTAGGAATGCTTCCTAAACCAGACTTCCCACTATTTCAGCTCCAACTGGCACTATCATCAAATTCTTTCACTGAAGAAAAGCAAAGCAGGGCTCTAGATGCAAAAGAAGATGCCCCACAATAATACAAAAGTAGTAACTAGTGCTCAGGTATGACTTATAAAAGTATTCATGTTTTAGTGTTGTCATGATCCTAAGATTCCACAAAATTAGTTAACTTACTGGTTAACATTATTCAGCTCTTAAGATGACAGTAAAGATTCCAAACCAGACTAATTTCACAGATCCTGTCAGCTCCCCTCTGCATTCAACCCATCATTAACATGAATACCTGAATTCTTTTACAGTTCTACTTAAATTATTACTATTTCCCATCACCCCTTGTCAGTTTACAAAGGGGCATATACCTGAAAGAGTCACTATATCACCTTCAACAACATTGAAAGACCAAGCATGAGACACATTAGTAGTATTTTCTCATGCACTAGGCATTCACACTAAGGGACTAGATTTTGTCTCCTCCAACTTGTTCACCATCCAGAATGAGTCAAAGAGCCAGCCACAGAGTTCATATGACTATTAGAGAGTTCATAAAAACTACCACCTTACTCCTTATTTCTGCTACCATAAAGCAAAAGTCATCATAACTTCCTCTCTTACAATGTAACCAGCAAAATCCAGTCTCTCCCTCTGCTCTCACAAGAAGGGTCAACCCACTGACAGAAACAAAACAATCACACACAGAGGGAACATGCCAGCTCCTGAGCTGAGCTGGAAACCAACCAACCAACCTCCACTAATCCAAACAAATCCAACATCAGCCATTCCGACTAGAACCCTCCCCCAGCAGAGCCACAACAGGAAGTCTCTTCATCTACCAGGAAATATCAGCCAAATGACATTCAAGGAACGGCAGGCAGAAGAAGAAGAAATCACATGACAGTTGAGTCTTTCCTACACACAGCTCTCTTCCAATCCTAAACCCTCCTCACCTACTGGCTGCCCCTCTATTTCTTTTAACTTGGAAAAGGCATGGACAACAGGGATCAAATACAGAAAGAAAGAAAGAAATACAGCAACAACTGCCAGAACAGAAAATAGTAAGTTCTGCAAAGAAGGAAAGGAGTTTTAGTTACTCTTTGGATTGCTGCGGCTGAGGTTGTTAACAGAGTGCAAAAGCAGGCTGGGAGGAACAGACACAGCAAAGGCAGAAGAGGAAGGGGAAGAAAAAAAAAAAAAACACATCTGGAAGGGGGGGCTTCTTTTTTTCTTGTAGCAAAAACATAAGAAGTCATAATATAGCAAGTCTCACATGAAGGAAAAGACAGACAGATTGGAAGGACAGAGGCTGACAGGACAGGTCATACCAGAAAGCACGTGGCCTCAGAAACATGGAAATAGGTTTCATGCGTGACAAGAAGGAGCTGGGAGGCAGGAGGGAGCGAAGGGAGTAAAAACGAGCAAGGAGAGGCAGGGGGGAAAGGAAGTAGGCCCAAGGGAAGGAGACTGGGAGCATCAAGAAGGAAGTAGCGAGGCTTGAGGCCAGAGGGGGTGAGCTGGCACTCGCCTGCCTACTCACCTTGATGCACTGCGACATTGCAGCCGTGCCCGTCGCAGTAGACAAGCGGGTTCTCGGCCCAGCCCCTCTCGTCGGAGCACACGCAGCAGCCGCCGATCATCTCCTTCATGCTATTGGAGAACTCGCCCTCCAGTGACACAGGCAGCAGCAACGGCTCGCTAGAGACCATCTAAGGGTTAAAAACACCGTCGTCAACAACACACACGCACACGACACGCTTCACCCCCTGCCTGCCCCCTCCCCCGGCGGTGTCTCCCCTCAGTCACTCAGCCGCCGCCGCCGCCACCACCGCCGCCACGGCGATGATTTAGGGCCCATGACCGCTGGCTGAGAGCCTCTTCTCGCCCCCGCCCGACCAACCGGCCGGGCTGTTTCAGTCACGCCAGCAGGCAGGGGTGGCCCGGCGGCGGCACACTGAGGAGGACACCGCACAGCAGGCAGACAGGCGAGAGAGCGGGGCCGGCGCGCAGGCGCACTCGCGCCCCCGCGGGGCAGGCCTCAGCCTGGGCCTCCTCGCGATGGTTCACGAGCTGCCCGTGGAACGTGAGCCGCAGCTGAGCGCGCGCATCTCCCGCTCCCCGCCCCCCCCCCGCCTTCCCTCCTCCTCCAACGGCTCCAACCGCCGCGCCGAGAGAGCGTGCGCGAGCGCGCGGCGCCCTGCCAGGACCGCCCGCCCGCCCCTCGCCGCGCGGGCCGCCAGAGCCGCCTCTGACGGGCACCTGATGGCCCGGCCTGGCTCGGCCCGGCCCGGCCCGGCCCAGCCCAGCCCAGCCCGCCCGCCGCCCCGTCCCCGCCCGGGCACCCACCTCGGCGTGCTGCCACTCTCCGTCCCCGGGCCGAGCCATCTCTCCCCAGCCACCCCCGGGCCGGCCTAACCCTAACGCGCTTCGCCCTCCGACCTCCCGCGGGGGCGGGCGGCCGGGCGCGCTGCGCCGCAGGGCAGCCCGCGCGAAACCGCCTCCCTTCCCAGGCTAGGCGAGCGTTAGCCGGGCTTATTGCTGCCCCCCTCCCCTCGGTGAGTGTGGGGGGGGGCGGGGAGGTGGCAGACATGCGCCCCGCTCCCACCCGCGATGTCACTGCTCATGCCCCCTTCAGGAAGGCTGGAGGACTCGCCCCATTCCCGCCCTCCTCCCACCCCGCAGAAATCATTTTTACTGTCTTGTTTATTTTCCCCCTGATATGGCTGCGGGACTAATGCATTCCCGCTCCCAGCTTTTATTATCCTGTTTATATCCCCTCTGTGTGCCTGCAGGACTAATGCATTCTCGCTATTACGCCACTTCCCTGCCCTCACCACAACTTTTACTATTTTGTTTATTTTCCCTTCGATGGGGCTGCAAAACTAATGCATTATTAATCCCGCTCTTTCTTTTCCCCCAAAACTCATCGTGTGGATGCAGCGCTGTGTGGCTATTGCTACCACAGCAGCAAAAGTGATGCTGAATAAAAGACAGGACAAACAGAGAAGCCAGGGAGGCCACATACACAGAAACCCAAACATGTTCTTCAACAGAGCTGTTCTCTACTTAGAGGTGGATTAGAGGTGGATATGCCTTTCTAGAAGTTGAGAGTTTGGGGGTTCTTAGGAAAACAATTCAGTTTGTGCCCTTTAATTTGGGGGGGTGGGGGGTGGGTGGAACAGGGACCTAGGGGGGAGAATGCTGAGGTGCTCAGCAGAGAGGAAAATCTCAGGCTATTCAATTCTCCATTGTAAGCAGGTATGCCTGTAGCAGAAGGAACTAATTGTGGCAATTGTTAGGAGCACAGAGAAATTAAATGCAGCCTTGCAAAATTCTGCTCACTTGCTTGCCCCAGGGCCAGATGTACTTATTTATTTATTTATTTAGTGTTGGGCAAGGAAGATACAATTGATTTATCTTCATTATCATGCTAAAAGGCAGAGCAGCAGAATTTGTGCATGGACTATATTTTTCATGATGATTTTGCAAGGCCAGCTTAGTTGATATGGTATTTGTACAAATCACTACTGAATTATGTTCATTCCTGGACACACCACTATCTAGACCTCTAGATATGCAAGTTATTATTTTATACGTTGTTAACTAATAAAACATCTGCACTTGCGTATGGGAGTATGACAAACTGCTATGTGGAAGGGAGAGGTGGGATGTGCACAACTCCCTACCCTCTAGGGACATCCGAGTCTGTAGTTTGTTTGCAGGATATCTTAGGTCAAGCTCTTTTCTCTCCTTGAAAGTTTTAAGTGAAATTAGTTAGATAGAGGAAGAACGGAGGGCATGCAAAAAAGGAATGATGAAGGTAGCTTCCTAAGTGAAGGTCCCAGCCAAACGCGTGATTAACACGGCCATTTGAGACACATTCTAAACATTTCTCTGTAAATGTATGTTCCTATATCCTTGAGAGTTTAGAAATTTTAAAGGCACATGTGAAAAATGGAGGCAGGGAAGACGAATGCAGTATGTTTCAGTTTGTGTAAAATCACAGTGATTGCTTTAAAAAAAAAAACAAAAAACCACCGCACACCCAACTGTCCTATCTTAACACTGAAAAACACAAATATGAACATAAAACTGTTTACATTATAAAACATGCTTACAATACTATTTTTATTACTTTTAAAGCTTGTAAAAATACACTGAAAATTGCAGGTGCAAGCAATTACTTTGTAAGGAAATAAAGCAATTAATATATCCTGGTGTTTAAAAGAAAAAAAAAACCAACACAAATTATTCGCAGCTGATACATAGAGTGTCTCAGCCCTTCTTCCTTCTTGTCAAGAAAAGGACATCTAATTTGAAAAGCATTCGCTAGGATTCTGTTAAACCTGACCAAAAAAACCCAAAACAAACCACCCTCACAGTATGACAGCAAATCTGCTTTGTTTTTTTTTTCCTCTGACAGGTAAATTAAAATAAATATCCTTTGAAAACGAAAATATATTTTAATTTGTTGCATTAATTTATACATTTAGCAAAAAAATTGTAACAAGCAATTGTAAATTTTTCTCACGGCTTTTTTTTTTTTTCTCTTTTAATTCATTGAGAAGGTCTCCCTGCAATTGCTTCTTTGAAAAGCAACTAGTACAGTTCCCAGGTCTTACTTTTTTTTTTTTTTTTAAGTGTTAGCTATTTTCAGGCTCATTTTTTAGTTTTAAAAATAAGCATCACCAAAGAAAAAAAATAACCACTTTGACACAACTTCATTACAGCTGCACCATGGCAACAAGAGTGTATTTGTGAAAAACCTACTGTATAGTTTTCAAATAAAAATATTTTAATCTCACACCATGTAACACATGAACTCACTATTGAAAAGCCTGAAACTTTGCTTTGGTCAAAATTCAGTCAAGCCTAATACATTCAATTATTTAATGAAACATTTGTTGCCTTTTTATGGATTTCTGTTTAATTCCTTCTATAGAAAGAATGTACATGGGCTGAAAGAAACTCTGTGACTATCACCTTATGGTATTGTGTAATATTTGATGGAAAAATTCAGATAACCTCTTGATAGTTCTGTAAAACAATCATTTAAAAAGACCTTTGAAATGCAAAATAGGAAAGAAATGCATTACCACTAAATAAATACTGCAAACACTAAGCCTGTAACAGCTATGGAATCAGAACAGAAAATCTCGTCGCGTATATGTTCTTATGATTGTAGTATTTAATAAGCACTGACATGACACAGAAGGCCAATTTTCCTTTTTAAAAAAAATAAGCCTGTCCTTCTTATAGTGATATATAAGAGATTAAAATAATTAGAGAGGAATATAATTCAGTGAGTAACAATGAATAATTTCATTGCTAATCTAAATGCAAGGAGAAAATCCAATTCTCTTAAAAGGAACCTACAAAATCTAGGAGCTAAGCAAGTGAGACTGTAGGAAGCATACAAGAAAATCATACAGGTTCATGTTTTTTTAGATTATAGGTACTTTTTCAAAGAGAGTGAAAGCATAAGTGTAAGAAAATTACACTCTCCAAATACAAAGTGTTTTTAAAAGTTTAAGTAATTTCTCAAGATAATGCTAACATACATTAGTGTATAGCCCTTTAGCTTCATTAACAAAAATAAGGAGGTATTCACCTTAATTTTTTTACTACAAACTAATCAGTTCCAGCAATAATGCTAAGATTTTTGAATGCTTGCTTTAAATTTCACTTTTCATTTTCTAAAACATGCAAAATCATATTGTAAGTTTAGTGAAGAAAAGGAAGAATTGAACAAGAAAAAGTCTTTCATTTACAAAACTCTGTTAGCAGTTGGATATAACCATCAGAAGAGTCTTCCAGGAATAACAGAAAAAGCAGGGACTTTATATAAAACGCACACTGTGTTAGAAAACAGGAATTAATATTGGGACTTGGAGCTGTAGGCTGGGGAAGCTCCCTCCTTTCCAGAAAGCAAATTTCTCATGGCAATTTTTACTCTATTTACAGGTTGGGTCTTTGTTGAGAAAGCTTTGATCTTTACCTATGTGCAAAAGGATACATGCTGCAGCTAAACAGATGCAACTGAAAACAGGAAAATTGCAATAATTTAGTGATACTCAATAGACAGAATAATACATCTCCTGATTATCCATTTAAAATACATTGATGGCTTGTCTGCCTTTTGTTTATGTGGCTTTAAGTCATTAACAGTCTTCACTGAAATACATTCTAATCGTGGGTATTTGCTTCATTTCTGGGAAGGCAGCAACAAAATGGTCACTTTACACAAAATAAAATGCGACTCTTGTGTGTTGACCTTTGCACGTGGTGTGCTTTAAATAGCAGTCTGCCTTAGATCCAACAAATTATTTCTATCCGTGTTCAATTATGAAAGATACAGCATCTCTGCAGAACCCGTATTAAAAACGTTAACATATCTTTACGTGCTTACTCTGAGTATACTGAGAAAGAGTAGTTCTCTTATCCTTTAATATACTACTCAAATCTGGATTTAACACCTATCCCTATGCAATGTACTGAATAATTCTGAAGTTTCAATGTTTTACATGTAGTCATTTCTCGATCAGGACTTTGCATGCTATATAGTTACATGTTCTGCAAGTACAGGTAGCAGCATCAAAGGTCATGTCAGTGCATCTCCTGGACACCATGCTTCTTCATATGTTGTGCTATTTTCTGTTGTGCTGTTCTCTTTTGTGCAAGTGTAATTACAATTTTTGTAATTCTTTAGACTGCAAAGAAAGGGGGAAGAAATTCCACCAACTATTGTATTCGTTTTCTTGCTTTTAATTGTATTATCACCTTTGGAGACTTTGGTAAATTCCACTTAACTAGCAGCAATGGATAAAATTGGTGGTTTTCAAGTACTGCTTCTGCCACTAATGTTGGCATTTAAATGTTAATTTCAGATGAAGGTTTACAGTAAACATGAAACAAGGGATTTTCTTTAAATGAACAATCTCAAAACAAAATTCCAAATAAAGGAATCCTATCACAGGATGTTTTCAAGCCCAGTGATTATTCCCTTTTAGAGATTTAACATTCCTTAAGTGATAGAAATTAAGGATTTAAATGTGACAGTTAATTTATAATTCTCTACATTAAAAAGGCATTTAAACGTTAACCACAGTTTTATATGAGTCGAGTCAAAGTAATGATAATTACAGTATGATACAAAAGAACCTGAACTATACTTCTAGCAAACCATATTGAATATTAATGCTATATTAAGCCCTGCAAAGCTGGGTTAGTAAACTCTGGAACTTAGATTATATACAACTTAAATGTAACTCAAGGCATTTCTTCAAAGAAGAATACTTAGCTGCAAAGTTTGAATTTTTACAAGGTTATCTATTAATTAACTGGATTTTTATTAAATACATTTAAATAGCACCACTCCAAAAACAAGGCTCAAATTACTTTTCTAGAAGTATATCTCTATGTAGGATTTGCTAAATTAACATTTCATAGAAACGAATAGCCTTTTTTTCCTGTTTGTTGTGCTATGCTCAGCAGTGAGATACTGCATTGTGTCACAGGTCACATTTATTTGATTTCGATTTAGGAATGGTATCTGTATTCCGTATTAGATAAGAGAAACGACATACCGAATTTCCCATCAAATATCTTAAATACAGACCTATTTCAAATGGATTTGTATAAACAAAACACATATATCTAATGCAGGCGTGGGAAAGGAAAAGCCGGTTTGCTATATGCTAAAGCAAATTGGACTAAATCAACCGCATCCGTGGGCTGCCCAAGCAATACTACTCTGCTTTTCCCAGTACCATTTGGACAAAACAATGTTACTTTTTTATTTACAGTGTTTTCTTCTCAACAAGGGGCCACCACTTCCCAATCTCAAAAACACGCCCCAGAATATGTTAATTAATTGTATTGTGTCTCTGAAAGAAAGAGGTTGCCAAATGCAATAAAAAAAAAAAAAAAGCCCTTCGATCAGTGAGCTCCGTTCCCACTGCTAGTTACCATCTAATTTTAATTCCACATACATATATATATATAAAAGAAATGTGTAGGTCTGACTTTGACCATTATAAACTGTCTTAGAGCGAAAGTCTAACTTGACCACATAGGGTGTATCTGGGAAGCTTAACATTCCTGGCGAATTAACCGCGCAAGCCTCGGATCACTTTTTGTCAATCTTACTTCAGAGTCGGGAATGTGGGTAATTTTTATATCGTGGTACTTCCCAATTAAAAGTAACAACAATGCTCCTTTGTGGGGGGAAAAAAAAACAAAAAAAAAACCACCCCACCTAAACCTCAATATAAGAAATATATCAACACATTCCACACAAATACAAAATAAAGAGCAATGAAGAATGGCGACAAACGGTCTCTCCCTGACTATTGTTTTTTAAATCTTCCCTCTCAATAAGATAGTTTTCAAATAGCAGTGTATTGTTTTAGCAATACAAGAGCATTAAATGTCCTTTTGAATGACGCTTTCTAAATTTGTTTTTACCTTTCGAAAATTGCCAAGCAGCAACCAAAAGTAAATGCATCTCCGGAATACTCACGTAAGGAGAAATAAAACAATAACAACAAAATCTTTCTTTCCTCAATTTTCAAGTTAATGCCTTTTATATATTACGACGGTGGTGTTTTCCTATTAAATGTTACTTGCATCTTCAGTCTTCGAATAACATGGAGGCTTTTTACCATCTAAACTGAATTAAGGTTTTATTTGGAAGAGTCCCACAAAAGCCTGCAAGTTTACAAAGAGTGAAAGAGAAGTCCCAAACTGTATTATCTTAAACAATGACTGCAAGCATGCAACTTCCCAAGCGTGCGTGGGGGGAGGAAAGTCACTTAAGAATTATTTTCAGCTAGATGATATCCGTAAATACCATCCTTCAACTTTTTACTTGCTGCTCGCGATCTATGCAAAACGTTAAATTCTTTGCCACATATTTAACACAGAAAAAAATAAAATTTAGACACCCCTTCCAATCTTTTAAAATAAATTCTCATGCACTCGGAGATAACTTGCTAAAAATAATCACATTTCTTCTAGAAAGGATTTTCTTAAAATAACTAGTTCCCCAGAAATTCTTTCCTTATCACAAATATGAGACACTACCGGGTTTAATCTTCCAGAAACAACGTGCAAAGATGTATTTTTTTCCCTCAGAAGATCAAGGGCACTTGTTGGAAATTTTCTTGAACATCGTTAGACAATTACTCCTCTATGTAAATACAAGAGAAAGTTCTGGTCTGGAAGGGTGTACCAGAACAATTTAATTTCTAATATTTTAAATTTTTTTATTTCGGGGGGTGGGGGGAGACAACAAACACTTGTCCTATGAAACAAATCTTTGCAAATCTCAAACTAACATAAAACAATCACGGGGGGGAATCAAGACATCATGGTGCTTATATGAAAAACAGGCTACGATTAATCTTCATTTTTATAAACAGACCATTAAGATTAGTTCCTTCCAAAATTCTCTTTGGCCATATTCCGAATGCAGTGGTTCGGAGCATTTTTCTCCCGATTTCTTTAAAAAGTCCTATTCTAAAAATCCACCCCCAAACCGATGTTACTTTATGAACAAATCCACTGCGGTAGTGGTTGGGGTTTTTTTTACCTTTCAAGTAACACGTGAGCTACAGCCTCACAGGAGCTCCCTCAGTGGATGGCACTTCTAAAGACTCCTCTCTACTTATTTACCCGTTTTCTTGCCGGCCCCCCCGAGCTGCTGCCTGCGAGCAGACCAGCTTGCGGGGGGCCCGCTGACGGGGCGAGCAGAGCCGCTCGGCGGGAGCTCTTCTCTCCTTCCCTCGCTCCGGCTGGGCAAGCCCCGCCGGCGGAAAGAGGCGCGAAAAGAGGCGGCCGGGGAACAATGGGGAGCGCCTGGAGAAAGAGCCCCGGCTGCGCTTCCTCTGGCCCCGCCGCCCGGCCCCGCTCCCGCCGCTTCCTGCGGCCTCGCACACCGCTCTGCCGGGGAGAGCGGGCCGCTGCCGGCGGGCTCCCGCCCCGCTCGTTGCCGGGCCGACGCGGCCCATCCATGTTACCTACGGCAGCCTGCCGGGAGACCCTCGCTCACCCTTGGCAAGCCTGCCAGTTCAGCGCCGCGCTGCCGAGGGCACCCACGGGGTTTGCTCTATCAGCCGCTCACCCCCCAAACTCCCGCCCCCGGCGCGAAGAGTTGCTGGAGGGCGAGTGGGGCTGCCCGGCTGGCCCGCCGCCAGGCCTGCTCCCGAGCCTATCCTGGGGTCGACGGTGAGGGCAAGCCGGCCTATGGGAGCGCTCACCCCTCCGCTGGCTGCCCCCGACCTCCCGCCACCGGCCCCGCGCCCGCACGTCCCCTCGCATGCCATGAGCACTACCCGCAGGAGAGAAGGCAGCACTACAGACGCGCCCCGACCCGGGCGCTGCAGTGCTCGCTTCTTCCCTTCAGGGGACGGTGCTGCACACAAAAGACGGCTCAGCATTGTTCTCCTCCCTGACCCCCAAATCCCCTTTTCCCTGATGCAGAAGCCGCCGGGAGCCGTGAACGAGCAGTACCGAGAGGGAGGACGAAAGGAAGGGGAGAGGGCCACTGCCCGCGGCGGCGGCCGCTTTGCGGGGTCTGTCGCCATCACCGCCTTTCCGTAAACTCGCTCTCACGGTGTTCCTGCAACCGAACTGCCCGCGGCAGCCCTCCCGAGCCGGCCCAGAGCCGCGTGTGTGAGCTCTCCAGCCCCCCACCCCCCTTCGCCCTGCAGCCACCGAGCATCGCTGAGCGCGCCCGGGGCCCTCCATCCCACCAAGCCCCAGCGCCGGGCACCGAGCTCCCGCCAAGCCTTCGCTGCCTCGTCCCCTCCTCGCAATGAGCAGGTCCTGCACGTGTCGCTTTGCCTAAAAATCCCGCCGAACCCTCCGAGGCACCTCTCCTTGTTTCAGTCACCAGGGCCTCCTCTCGAGTTCCCACCACCCGACTCTCACCCCCGGGGCTGGGGAGGGGATAAATAAAAACAATGCAAGGTACTTCCATTTGAGGGTAAAACGCTCAAATTTGCGCAGTGTACTTCTTCTGAATCTTGATGGGCTTGAAGCCCGAGCAATATTTAAACTACAGCGCTGCCCATTTTGCTGCCTGCGATCCAAAGTCCAGCAGGACGGCGTGTTTCTGGCCGATACGTTAAAAACGCCATATAGCAGGGGGAAAAAAAAAACCCAAAACACCAGGAACCAGCGGAAAACTCAAAAGGATGTGAGGAAGAGAGCGGGAGCTACAACACGGCACCGAGGCAAAAAACCACAGCTTGATTTAAATAATTGCATAATATTAGGATTTGACTTATAAATGTTTACATTTGTGTGATTTGATTAATGTCACGTTTGATTTCCTTAAAGCCACTGACAAGGTACTTTAAAACACGAGATTAACGTCTACCAGTAATATTCAACAGGCAAATCCTCCTCCCGGCGCGCTGCCCTCCCCCCAGACGCGGGCAGGTAGGGACCTCACGCACCCCAGCCCCGACGGGCTGTCCCCTCCCCGCAGCCTCCCGCCGCGGGGGGGCCCTTCCCTCTCCTCCCGGCTCCCACGCGCGAACGGCAGGTCTCGGTCCGCCCCTCGCAGGTGACGGTCCCGGAGGGGATTCCCCGCAGGCACCCTCCCCCTGGCACCCAGCCACCCGCCGGGGTTCAGCCAGCGTTCCAACGCGCCTCGCGGGCTCTCACGGCCGCCTCGCACCCCGCGGCCGGGCTCCGGCCTCAGCTTCTCCTCCTCCTCCCCCACCGCCACCGGGACACCCCACGGCCCGTTCAAACGCGGCCGGGCCCCGGCCTCAGCTTCTCCTCCGCATCTACTGCCGCCACCACAGGGACACCCCGACTGCCGCCCCCCCGCTGGGTGCTCCCTGAGGCGCCGCCGCTGCCGGGTTTTCCCGGGGGGGGGGGGGGGGGGGGGGGGGCGGGGAGGGAAGGAGGGGGGAAGCAGCAGCGGGAGGCTCGAGCGCGGCACGAGCACGGCCGGCGCAGGGAACTGTGGGTAGGAAAGTGGTCGGGCGGCAAAGGAAACGGGGGGAGGGGTGAAAGGTCAGTGGCCGAGAGCCCCCGCGCCAATGGCGGGCGGGCCCCGCCGCGGCCCGGCCCGGCCCCGCAGCGCTCAGCGCCTCCCTCACAGCGAGTCGGGGCTGCCGTTCTCCCCGGCTGTAAACACCGACCGCGTGTGTCCCGGGCGGCCGGTAGGACGGGGCGGCCTGGCGCTCCCGGAGGACTTGGGACGACGCTCGGACCTGCCCCGCCGCCCTTTGTAACGGTCCGCGGCGAGGCTGCCCGCCCGCCCGCCCGCCCGCCGCCCCGAGCGCTCCGCGGAGCCGAGCGCCGGGGATGTTTGTTTGCACACAACCCCACCCCCACCCGCTCTTTGCTCTTTGATGCAATTTATTTGATTTGCAAATAATTGCAGATTTATTTCACCCCCCCCCCCCCCCCCCCCCCCCCCCCCCCCCCCCCCCCCCTCCCGCCTCCTAACCTCCGCTTCCTCTCGCGCCACCTCGGCAGTTACCAGGGAGATCCGCTCTTCCCGGCAGCGCGGGGCAGCGCGCCCGCCGCCCTTCGGGGGACACCCCGCGCACAAAGGTCCCGGCTCGGGGACGGCGGGGGCGCCCGGGACGGTCCCGATCCTGCTCCCGCTCCCACCGTCCGCGGCTCGCCGTCGCGGGGACTCTCCGGTGAGTTCAGAGCCATGAAATCGGCAACTTCTGCTCGCAGCGGGCACAGCTGCTTGCGGCGGATCTCCTCGGCGGTCTCCTCGGCGGTAAACGGGGGGGGGGGGTGACTGAGAGCGCTCCGCAACTTTCTCACCGTCCCTTGCACCCCCGTCGCCGCCGCACAGCCTCTAAAGGTAAAGTTTAAGCGAGTCGTCCCGTCCCCCACCCCGCCAGACCTTCACAACCATACTCAAACGGAGGAGGAAAACGCGAAATGTTCACACGGAGAAGTGGTTCCCTTTGTTCTTTCATTGTTTCTACCCGAACTGACGGATACAAGGACAAACACTTACCTTCTCGCCTTTTTGCTCCAAAACACACACGTTCCCATCAGCTTTAAAATGCACGGTCCACTTTGGAAGCGACTACAAAAGTCGGTAGAGTTTGTATTCCATTCTTTTTCGCTCTCTGCTCTTTTTGGCGTAAGATTAAGTTGCCGAGCACGTTGTTGCAAGCTGTAGCCCCCCGCCTTAGTGAATGGTCACGTTTAGGACCCTCCAAGTCCATCCTAATTCTGCCAGTAGAATTGAGGGTATTGGAGGTCTAAACTTTCAAAAGGAAAAGGGCCTGCGTCTATCTAACAGACCTGAAAATGCTCTCAGTTCCTTACTCACTGACAGAAAATGGATATAAACACTTTGTCCCAGACAACTCAGTGAAGTACACATTTTAAAGCTTGAATGTAGAAAAGCTGTTCCCTCAAATGAGATAAGCTAAAATCAAACTGGCATGAAGAAAATCTACCTCAGTGTGTTCTGCAGCGGGTATCATTTCTGTCTGGAGTTTAAAACAAACAAATAAGAGCATCATGTAGAAATATTAAGCGTAAAGTTTTAAGGGAAACAACTTCCAAGAGGAACGTGCTACCCAGGATGGAATGGAGAATTACAGCTTTTTCAAGTGTCCCTTTCTCAAAAAAAAACCAAAAAAAAAAATTAACTTTTTTTTCTTTCTTTCTTTCTTTCTTTTCCCCCCCCCCTTCCCACTTGCGACCAAAGCAGGGGAGAGGAACACGTTTTCTGATTTCTTTGTAGTCCAGTCGGTGTTTCACACCCAGCCACACAAGCGATCCCCCCCCCCCCAACCTTGCTTTAATCTGATTATGAGGAGATTTGCTGATACAATGAATATTTGAAATGATCCTTGTGTCTTAGTGAGCGGGATGCATCTTCAGCCTCCCGTTTCCAAGGCTCCCCGCCACAGAGGAAAGAGGAGCGGTGGGGAGACCCCGCTCGCCGGGGCCCCTGCGGGCAGGGGGGGGATGTTTGGTGGGGTGCAGCCCCCTCCCTCCTCCAGCGCCCAAGGGCGCCGGATTCATCCAGCCCAACTCCCTCGGCCGGTGCTTGGAGCCGCGTCCTGAAGTGCCTTCCCCCCCCGCCCCTCCGCATCATCACGCCTTTGCCAATTGACAAATAAACTATTTTTTTTTAAAGGCGACCCAGGTAATTGTGGGACCGAGAGTGTGTGTTGTCTCACCACCCCCCTCCTCCCCCTCCTCCCCCTCCCGCTGATGTGGCATTAATGGGAAACTGGAAGGCCGGTTTATTTCATAGGGCCGTATTACAACCAACAAGGTAAATAGGGAGTCGTGGGGGGAGAGGGAGGGAGGGAAGGAGGGAGAGGGGCCTTTCTTTGATAGCTTTTAATTGGAATTGAAACATTCTAGGGCTGTAAACATTCTTTATTTATTCAGCACACGTAAGTGGGCATTGTTTTATCACCATCATAATTACGGTGTCCTTTAAACTGACTGATAGCAAAGGAGATAAGGGAATGCGCCTGTAGCTCCAGATCAAATCGCTAGCTCTCTCCGGGTCACCAGGATCCACACGGTCCTTGGAGATGAGGACCGCCGGAAGATTGTGGCCTGGCCATCCCTTACGTCATGGAAGTGATTTGTACCACATTGCTAATTTGGTGCAATTCATAACCTCCTGATCTCCTACGTTTGCAACTGCTTTTCCGTTTGTAGGGTATGTTTTTTAAGATTTAGTTCCCCAGTGCAGAAATTAAGAGCAATCACCTATGTGCAGGAGAGGATCTTATTTCCCAATGTTTGTTGCTGTATGTTCGTCTAATTAAAAATGCAAACTTTTAGGATTCTTTCGGAACAAAGCCTCACCAAATCCCCTTTACGTCCAAGGATTTGCAAATTTATAAAGGCTGCATTGAATTCAGCATGGGTCAAGGGGCAAAAAAAGGGTAGAAGGTCACTGCATTTTGATTATGGGTCAGTAAACAACATGGCATGTAGTATGTGTCCAGAAACTCCATCTAAAAAGTATTTTAAAACTACCAGGAGTATCAAACTCAAGATATAGTCTTAGACCGTGGTGATTACAAATTGCACAAAATTCTAGTGTGCAAGTGATACCCCAGTCCCCACGAAAATACACAACTTAAAAAGCACTTAGAAGAACTGCTGCATTGATGCTTTGTTTACCAAAAAAACAAAACAAAACAAAAAAAAAAAAAGCCACACCAAAAAAAAAAAAAAAAACAAAAAAACACACACACACACAAAAAACCAAACCACCCAAAAACCCCACTAAGACTGGAACTCCTAGGCAGGCATAGTGTTAGCCAGATTGTGATTTTATTTTTTTTTCAGACTTCTGGTTGGTATTTCTTTGTGCCACACATTTAGGAGATTTATACATTCTGAGTTGTTGCCATTCTAGAATTTACGGCAAATTTTAGGTACTACGGTCACATTTGGCTGACTTTAAAATATCAGAAGGATCCTATTATACTGTTCTTTGACCCTATTATATTTACGTTACTGGACTCTTTGTGATAGCCTCTAGCTGCTTTCTTTCTGTGTCTTCCTTGAGCAAAATATGCCGAGCAATATCTAAAAGCAGAGTGTAGGGTTAGAAAACAAGTTCTCATTTGAAATGCATATTTCCGCCCAGCCTCACGAAAGCAAAAGGTTTATTTAATGCTTGTCAATACCTGAAGACATGGTCCAGCACTTACCAAATAATAATAAATAATAATAATACTCTAATAATGTGGCAATCCTAGTGTGAAAATGCACATGCCTCTTAGGTTTTCCCAAAGATTTTCAAAGGAATTCTCCGCACTACTACAACCGTTGCTGGACATCGCTGTTGCATTTCCCACTGAAACGTTTAAAAGACTGTAAATGGTGTGTGCATTACTTCATTGCAGAAGGAAGAGGTCAGGCTAAATTGCACTGGTATTTAAACATAATCATACTATGAAAATAAATCAAAACATCACGTAAAAGGAGTATTTTAAATGTTGCACACATCTTCTTGCCGGAATGACGTGGTTCAGCACTTCCCTGCGAGCATATATATTTTACAAAAATGAAAGTATATGATTTGAAAGAAATGGGAATAGGTCTTACAGTGAGGTATTATGAATATTATTTTGCTTTTTCTTTTCTAATGAGGTTTATCCTTCCGTCAGACAGCTTCAAGACTGAAATACTACTGACTATAGAGTGTAGATTGCAGATTGCACGCTACTCAGCGTGAAAAGGAGCATGTTTGATTGATAGTCTGTGTGTGTGTGTGCCTATACACACAACTCTCTGTAGTTGCATGTATATGTATTTGGCAAAACCAGACATCTCTGGGCGTCCTTATCTCAAGAAATGTGAGACAAACATCCATCCCTTTAATCATGTTCATCTTTGATCACCAGCGAGGGTGACACAGTCCACAAAATTAACAAAGAAACTCCTTTGCTTTTGAGAGAGAGCTACATATACATCTGGGTCTGCACACACATGCACGACCTACACACGGACGCAGGAACATGCAGACATACAACCCGGCTCCAAGTAAGTAAATTATTGCATAACTTTTAATGTAATTGATACCAGACACCTTTAATTTTTCATTTTCATTCTTTTGGCCAGCTTTCACATTAACAATCTAAGCCATAAATGTTGGTGGGTATTGATCGCAATCCCCTGTGTGCGTGCAAATCCATTTTCAAGTTCCCTGCCTTTAATGTGTGTGTACAAGGGGCCTCCACCGGCTCTGTACCAGAATCTCCCCCCAGCCTGCCTGAAGACGACCCCGGATACACAACGTGTGCTGATGGCCAAGGGAAAGGACACACACACACACACACACACACAAAACAAACAAACAAACAAAACAAACAACAACAAACCAAACAAAAAACCCAACCCAAACAAAAAAAAAAACCACCCCACCATTAAAAAAACCAAACAACAAAAAACAAAACAAAACAAAACAAACACCACTACCACAAACCAAACAAACGATGGAGAGGTAGAAGAACAGAGGTCTCCGTGTGAGATGCAGAGAAAGATGTGCAACCGAAAGGGCGTGCGTGTGAGTGCGCGGTGGGGATGTGTATGTTGGGCGTCTGACATTTCCCCAGGTTCTGGTGGGTTTCTCCCTGTCCACATTTGGCTCTGCCTCGACCCCGGAGCTCATGGCCGCACCTTTCGAGACATCGGGGTTTGCGGAGAGCCGGCACTAGTTTTAAACGTTCGGTAGCGCCGGAATTAACCCAAGAAAATGAATGCATTTTTGAAATAGTTGCCGAGCCCCACTGCGGGGCTGTCACCGGCGGTGCGCGGGTGCGGGCTTCCGTGGCTCCCTGTGTGCGGGCGCACGCGTGGATGTACACGGGAATCCCTCCCAGCTGAACTACCTGGCAAATAAAGGACTTCTCAGCCCATCGGGGGTTTTGGTAACGTCTTCTGAGCAGCTTTCTCGGAGTTTACTGATCCTTTAGTGTTGACTCCATAGCCTTAACCTTAAAGCAGGGGGAGGAGAGCAGTGGGGAGGGGGTGGGGGTGTTGGCAGCATATAAGTACATCAGGAGGAATTTTTAAACGACCTTATTGTCTCTAGCTCTAGAAAGACTACGATGATTTTTTAGCGCCAGCAGCTCTTTTCTCTCGAAACTTTGCTTTCAGCCTCGGCACATATACCAGGGTGCCTCTCACACGAGCGAGGAAGAGAAAGGCAAGGCTGAGGGATCCAGAGGCGAGGAGAGGGAAGGCGAACTCCGCGGATGGTCTTAGCTGTGCCGAGGCATTGTTCACTGCTGCCTCTCGGTTACGTTTAAAGGCTGAAATATCACGAGATCCACTCAATGATCCTTTTCTAATTCGAAGGACAAAATGTAATTTGCTGTAGCTCTGCTTTCTCGGATGGGAACACTATCCCCGGGTTTCAAAGGGGAGAACTAGGCATCGCGGTTCGCACACACATGGATTAAGTTGAACAGCAGCGATTACATCTGCGCTGAGAGCAACAGTAGTCCAGGGCTGACTTTTCAAATCTCAGCCCTCCGAGTTAGAGGCTCCCTTGAATAGACTTCCTCCATTCCCGGATGCACTTCTCCAAATTCCCACTTCTCTCTAGAATTCCTGCGAAATTGGGGTCTCGCCTGCATTTCGCCTTGGCATGCAAAGCTGCGGTTTTACAGAGTGATTATGCGCTTTATTTTTAGCTGTACCTGACGGGGTAATAAGAATTCCACGCACCATATTGCCAGTTCGCGGAGTGGATATTGACGTTTGGGATTTAAGTTTTTTTTTTTTTTTTTTTTTTTTTTTCCTTCTTCTCCGTCGATTTTTTGCCAAGTCCTAGAAATATGAGATGTCTCATTAACCTCGCGGATATGTCTAATTCTGGATGCGCAGTGATACATAAAAGTGCTCGTGTTTGTATCCAGAGGAACACTGGATGCACGGCAGAGATTGGTGATCTTTTTTTTTTTTTTTTTTTTTTTTTTCCCTTTCCCCCCAGCGCCTAACGTGCAAACCACAAGCAGCATCACTTTAACGTGACAAGGGAGAGGCATGCAGCTATCGCAACATTTGCGAAATCCTCGCTCCTGCCACTCGAATAATTCAACGTTCCCGAGAAGAGGTTAAACCTTCATGCTGCTTCTTCAAATTGATTTTAAGGGGCTGCTATAAATGGAACATCAAAAAGCTGCGGCAAGGCTACTCCGAGCGGAATATGCAAACTGCGAGCCAGAAGCATCCTAGCCCCTTGCAATACCGTACATTGTGTGTGCCAGCACTTTTTTGTTATTACGTAAAGGCTCGTGGAAGCACCTTGGATATTTTACATTCTCCTTTCTCTGCTGGAAGCAATCAGCACGCAAGAATCCTGACGTGGGCTCTGGGACTATAGGACATTCCAGCTCGTGATCCAGCACGGTTAATCGTGAAAAGTGTATACATTTCTGGCTTATCTATGCTTTGTTATGGGTCTGACGTGAGCCCACGTCTTCCTCCCCCCTCCCGCAGTATTACAGGCAGAATTTCAGCTAAAAGTGTTACAGTATCACGGTGCGGGAACCCGCGATATTCAGGAAGCAAAAGAATCTTAGTCCCCGGCTGTAAAAAGCTAATTAAGCAGAAGAGGAAAATCAAGAGAAACTCGAAAATGTAAGTATTCCCTCTCGTTAGCAACCGAGCATTTAACTTTGGAGCTGCAGAAGGGGAAATACCAGGCTGTTCTACACGTTTTCGCTAAGCTTCATTTTCCACACAATGCAGAATAAAATGCGAGTTTAAAGCGTCTACGTTACCGAAGGATTCGCTACGACCAGACTTACGTCCTTTAAATTCACGGCATGCACGAAAGAGCAACGTTTGTCCAAAACTGGCTAAAAATATACGAAACGATAGGGGAAAAAAAGCATACAAATCCTTCCTCCGAAGCTAGCGACAAGGAAGTCTGAGAGGTCTGACTGTGTTTGAGCTGGGATTGTTTAATAGAAAGATTTATATACTAACTGTATTATTTACTTTGGGAGGGGAGGTGGCAGTATAAGGGTATGCTAATTAGTGGGAGATTTTTTTGGGGGAAGGGGTGGAATATCAATTTTTATTGCATCACCTGTCAGGAGTGTCCAATCAGCGTTGGCTTTAGGGGAATTAATTGATGAAGGTGTCTCCGGACGAGCTCACTTCACTCTGTCATTTTATTTGTAGCTAAAGCAGCGGCGGGAATAGCAGCTGCATTTCTTTTCTCTTCCTCCCTTCACATTCCATTATCATAGTTTCCAATGGAAAAGCAGGGAATGAAAGGGAACAGGTACTGATCTTCAGCAGCAACTTAGAGAAACACTTTGGCAAACCTGATTTTTAAGATTATATATTGATTGTAGCCTCACGGTATTTTTTTTTTAATTTATTTTTTTTTAATTTTGTCTAAACGTTGGCACTTCATTCACCAGGAATAACAGCCTTTGTTATATTTTATTAGCAGGATGCCTTGAGACAAATACAGCATCTGGCTGAGGATTGTGTGTGTGTGGCTTTTTCTTTTTTTTTTTCCTTTTTTTTTTTTCCTTTTTTTTTTCTTTTTTTCCCCCATCTCTCTCTCTCTCTCTGCAAATGCTGGGAATAATTTAATTCACGAAATGGGAGACCTGAAGTCGGGTTTTGAAGAGGTGGATGGCGTGAGGCTCGGCTACCTCATCATTAAAGGAAAGCAAATGTTTGCACTCTCCCAGGTTTTTACAGACCTGCTCAAAAACATCCCGCGAACTACCGTGCACAAGCGAATGGATCATTTAAAAGTAAAAAAGCATCACTGCGACCTGGAGGAGTTGAGGAAACTCAAAGCCATCAACTCCATCGCCTTCCACGCTGCCAAATGCACCCTGATCTCCAGAGAGGACGTGGAAGCCCTTTACACATCTTGCAAAACCGAACGGGTCCTAAGGACGAAACGGAGGAAATTAAGCCGAGCGCTGTCAACTGCCGACCTCCGGCCGGAGCTTGCACCCACCGACCCCTTCTGCGGCTTCTGGAAGGAGAACAAACTTTGGCTGGGTTTGAATGACTCTCCCCGGCCCCTGCTGCCCATCCGGAGGAAAGCCTTGCGTCCGGGGGACACAGCCTTGCTACCGGCCTCTCATCTACCTCACATTTTTAGTAAATACACTGGCCACAGCTACCCAGAAATCGCTCGGGCGCCTTGCAAACCCCCCGTAAACT
>JANVCC010000048.1:9017639-9032251 GCA_025345505.1 Todiramphus chloris collaris
CGGCGGCCCTGCTCGGCGGCCCCTGCGCGGCGGGCCCGGGGGACAGCGCGCCTCGGGCCGCCATCTTGCCCGGCGCCACACAGCCTTCCCCTGGCACACTGGCCCGGCTCCTCCGCTCCCGGAGAGGCTCCCCGCGGCCGAGCGGGGGCGGCGCGGCAGCCTGCGGGGCTTCCGGGGACTCCCGCACTTCAAAGCGGCCTCTCGGCGGGGGCCGCGGCTCCCACCCCGATCCCCCCTCCGGGTGCTCCGCTGGGGCGTCCATCTTCCCGGGCTCTCCTGTGGCGCGGCCCCGGCGCCTCCTTCCTTGTCTTCTCTGTGCGCGGGAGGCTGCGGCCGGCGAAAACCACGAGGGGAAGCTCGTGGTGGTTCCACGGTGCCCTCGGGGCAGCTGCCGGGCGAGGAGCGGGTGCGGGCGGCCTCAGGCTGCGGCAGGGAAGCGGCCTGGAAGCCGTTGGCAGGGCCCGGCGCCAGGGGAGGCCTGGGTGCTTCGGAGGAGGCCTCGGGGCGCCGGGGAGGCTTGGGGAACTCCGGGGGAGGCCTGGGGCATTCGGCGGAGGCCGTGCGCCCTCCGCCCCCAGGAGCCGGCCCGGGGAGGGGATGAGGAGCGGGGTCAGCGCGGGAAGTGCAACAGGGCTGTTTGCTCTTGCGTCTAAAATGCAGTCGGGGCTGTAAAGCGTGTGAAATTACGCACTGGTCTCTTAAAGAGTGGCTAATTTATAGTAAATAGCGAGGGCTTTGTAAATGGCTTTATTATGTTGTTTCTTGTTAATTGTTGAGAAAATCCCCATTGTTGAGTGTGAATGGCTTTATGGGCTAACCCGGTCTCCGGTGCAATCCAGGGGCAGTAAATGGCCGCTCCGCTAATGTGGCCTGTAGCGAAAGGCCGGCTCCAGCCTCGGTGACCTTTGGGCGGCGGTGCCGGGGTGCGCGGAGAGGCTGGGCCGGGCCGGGCCAGGGGTGCGCGGGGTCCGGGCCGAGCGGAGGCCGCGCTAAAATGGACGTCCCACAGGCAGCCCCTGCACCGGGCGCGCCTGCAGCTTCGTCCCCTCGGAGCGAGGAAGAGCCAGGATCGCGGTACAGGGCTGACCCCACACTCCCGGCCCAGCAGACCAGGAAACAGCGGCGCGGAGCGGCCCCGCGCCGGGCCCGGCCGGCTCTCCCGGCGCAGGGCCGAGCCCGCCGGCCCCGCCGTGGCAACGCACACGTGCAGGGACCGCTCCCCTCCTTTGTTAGCGGCCGCGCTGCCCGCCTGCCTCGCAACGCCCCGGCCGGCTGCCCAGGGTGCCCCTGCCCCGCCGAGGGGCACATCTGCCCGGCGAGGGGGGCGGGGGGCTCCACGGCAGCGCCTGGCTACAGCGCGGCCTTCGGCCTCCCTCGCCGCCGTTCACCCTAGACAAGTAAACAAGAGCCAGCACCTCCAGCCCCTACTCCCCCTGTCCCGAAGGGGCGAGGGGTGGGGGGGATAGGGGAGCTGCAATGAACTTCCCTACACTGGAAATCGCGGCCGCTGGCCTCGGGGGGAGACACCGCTGCTGCCGGCGGTCAGAGGAAACGGAACGCGGGGACTCCCCCGCCGCTGGAACATAAACGCCGTTTCACCGAAACGCCTCCGGAGTGCACGTGCCTGCATATTATAAAATACAAATCGCGATGAAATGTAAATTCCACTCTAGAAACGTATATTGGGTTATTCTCTTTCCTGAAATCTCTCCCCCTCTGATTTCGCTATTAGGAGAAATCCCCCTGGGTTTAAAGCACTTGTTTCACGGATTTCTGTGTAGCCCACATCTGTTGACTTCCCCTCTGCGGCTCGCCCCTTCTGCAGTCAGAGGACGTCGCGGGTCCCCCGGCGAGGCCGAGCTGCGGAGGCGCCGCCGCAGCCCCAGCTCTGCCCCTCGGAGCGCAGCGATTTTCCAAACTGCCTTTCAGGATCGGGATTGAATTGCAAACGTGTCAGATGCACGGCTCCCTCTTACCCGGGACTTGCGTTTGCAGTGCATTTCCAGGCTGATTAGTGGTGTCCGAGCAGCCAGATAGGGCTGCACAGTCCATTTCCCTCAAAACAGGATGTTTCCATCAACCTGAATTTGGTTTTCCCCAAAGAGCAGCGGAGAGTTTAGCTGGGAAATACGTCCCGGCTAAACCCTCTCCTTCAGCTGCCACTCGGGTCACTTCACATCTTTGTGTTGTATATCATCCTGTCATTATTCCCTTTTCTCTAGTTACCCGTGAAAAAACAAACAAACAAACAAAAAAGCCCCAGCAAACTAACAAACAAACAGAGCCTTGGAAAAGTCATTGGTGATGATGGCGAAACGCGGGGCAGCGGAGCGGCGGGGCCGGCCGGGGCCCAGCTCGGCCCGGCGCGGGGGACACCCGCCCTGGCCTCCCGCTGCAGCTCGTTGTTGCCCCTCGAGCAGCCCCCCTGCTCTCCCGGAGCACCTCCCGCCAGACCCGCGGCTGCCGCCCTGGGAGCAGCGCGTTTGCTGGGCTCTCCCGAGTCTTTGTGCGTTTGTGGAGTTGCGTGTGAACGGGGCTACGAGTGTTAAAATTGCCACATAACCTGGGCGAACATATGTTTTATATTTACCCGCGATGCTTTTGTATTCCCGGGATTCAGGGGTAAACTGCTTGAGACAACAGCAAACCAAGAAATATTATCTAGTAAACTGCATGGGGGGAAAAAAAAGAAAGAAAAAAAATAAAAGAAAAAGAAAAAAGACAAAAGCACACAAAACAAAACAAAAACAAACAACAAAAAAAAAAACCCCACCCAAAACAGTTGCTCGCTTTGGAAATTATCATTTACATTTTCGTGGACATGATAGTTTCCATAAGAGTAAATACCCATAACGTGTTATTCTGCGTACAGTTTTCTAGACCATGTGAAAAACTTGACTGTGTCTTCTGAGTATGTTTGAAGTAGCGTATCATAAGCAGAAGGATTTTCAGGTTGTTTCCCGCTATGACATAATCGTCCCCGTCAAAATCTGCAAAGTTCGCCGGAGGGAAAAAGATGTTCATGCTAAATGATGTGGGAGAAGAAAAGAGGGAACGGCGTTTAATACACACTATAAAATAATGTCAGATCTCCACGGCTGTGATCTCGCCGTCTCTCTTACATTTTAGGGGAAGTTTATAAACGGTTACCTGGGGTTTACAAATTTGGCTAGTAAAATCTCATTAATTCCATTATGATTTCTGTATCCTTCTCCCGTAAAGGGGCCTGTAAAATGTATTAATCCTACACAAGCCCTGCCATTCATCAAGTCCGCGAACATTTGTATTGCCCTATCTAACTGCGTAGAGGCCGATAAATAGAAAGGCTCTTCAGATAATCGCTGATATCTCTTTTCCTCCACGCAGAGCAAGCACTTGATGGTATTTGTTCCGTCCCGGAAAAGCAAGCTTCTTGAAAATAGGTGAACTTTTTTAAACACACCTGAAATTTGGGCATTTTTTTTATATGTCTTTGCATTGCTTGTCGGGCAAAAAGGAGGATACCCGGCAGCAATTCCTCCTCAGCCGACTTAAAAGAGGCTCCTGCCTTTCCCGAGGCCTTTCTCCCTCCCTCCCTCTCTTCTCCCTCCCTCTCTGTAAACACCAGCGCACAGATGCGGCGAGGGTTCCCGTGAAAAACCCAGCCCGGAGCCCGGCTCCTCTGCCGGCGCCTGCCGTGCTGCTGCGTTTGTTCCTCCCGTTTTCCGCAGGAGACGGATGACATCGCGTTTAGGAAAAAGCTCCGGAGGGTAACTGAGAGTTCAGCAGCTCCCAGCCCCAGTGCCGGCACAAACTGCAAGATAATTTTGCTGCGGTTTCGTGCGAGCTGCTCTGGCTTCACAAAACCTGCAAACCCAAGCTGCCTTCTAGACAAAATTTACTGCTTGTATTTGGTTTAGTAACGTCGATGGTGTCTGATCATTTAGGAAGACGAACTACATAAACATTTGATAGTTTGTATTAGAATCAAGCACAGTGACAATTGCACAGAGCTGGTTTTAATTTTATTCCACAGTGTTTACACATCTACATATGGTAAATTTATCTTCGCCGAGAAAGTTAAGAATCAGTAGTGTTAATAGCTTTGCATAGACGCGGTAGTGATTAACATTTCTGCATCTCTACTGGCCCAAGGTTCCTGAAAATAAAAGCTTGGGTGCTGAAAGAAAAAGACTTTTCCATTGAAAATTATCTGGCTCTGCCTGCAGAGGTGCTTAAGAGGTTCCTCGCAGCCACCTCCGAGTTTAGTAGGACTCGCTCTCTCTCTGCTGACGGGTATGAAGAAGCGCCCTTGCTCCGTTTTCATCTTTATTTTTGCAATGCCTTTGCTCTCCAGTACCTGCATAACTCAAGTCTGAAAAAACAATCGGCTTCTTCCCGGAGAGAAGAGCTGGTCTGTGGTAAAAGGCTGGAGCCTGGTTCCCGCGGACTCCGACTGGAATGACACCGTTTTCCAGGAGCGTTTTTCTCTCGCTTCCAGGGAAGTGGGAAAAGCAAAGCTACCGAGCCCGCTCCCTAATTCACCCTTTCTGTCAAGGTGCCGCAGATCCTTTATCGTACTCCCTGGTTTTCCCAAGGTATGCCCATCAACCTCCAGTCGTAGTAAAACTGGGTGGCAAAAGCTCGGTTGTGCCGGAACGTTTTCTAGAATGCAGGATGTGCTCCCAAAGAGATCATCAAACTATGTAATCACGTCTATTAAAAATCCCAAAACCTTATACGCAGAAGTCAGACACATTTTCAAACGCTGTTAATGCAGAAATTTTCCCCAACATCGAAAGGCTATTGTTTTTCATTTTCAGGTGTTGCTTTAGGAAGATCATGAAATCACGTAGAAACTCTAAGCCTAACCCAATCCACAGATGTCTATGCACGTCTCTAAGTCAAACAGGTCAAATATTTTTTAAACACGCATTTACTAAGAGAGAGAAAAAAAAGGCATCTAAGCTGGAAACCTGTGGGGGCATAACAAAAGGGAAGAGGCCAGAAAGAAATATCCCACAGTGGATTACAAGGTTATGGGACAGGTCACTATAGGAAAGTTAAACAAAAAATGAAGGGTACATTATATAAACCTCATATAATTAAAAAAATTGTTAATTACAATATTGTAGTTATACCCTCAGATATTTGTTGAGTTTGTTGAACAAGTGCCTGTGAATTTATTGGGAGTTTATTCTGTTAATAAACCTTTATATACCCGGTGTTTGTTTTTCCACATAATTAGAAAACTGACCGCAGCCTTTTAATGACGGTGTTTTTAATAAAGACTATAATTATTTTACACTGCAGATAAATGTACAGAATGAGCTATTACAAGCGGGGACGTATTCAGACAAGAAATAAACCCACCCTACCAGAAAGAGGACTCTAAGACAGTAATATATTAAATATTGCAGCGATCGATTTCAATACCCTGAGTGGACACGGGAATAAAAATTCACCCCCAAGATGAAATGATGAGGAATTCTTTGTTGGAAGGGGAAAAAATGCGACTTCCCCCCGCCCCCCCCCCCCCCCCCCCCCCCCCAACCCCCCCCCCCGATCCTTTTTGTTCAGGTTAGAAGAGGGCCGGGCAAACATCTTTCAAGCACTCGGGTCCCGGTTTGGGATATAACCCTAAAGGTTAGCCGCATCTCAATGGCGTTTCTTCGTGGTAAAAAGATGGGTCTTTGTCCGAAGAGAGCTGGATTAAATATCAAGCCCGGCTCGGGTGCACGGGGCAGGGGCCGCTCCCCGGCAGCGGCCCCGCGGAGCAGCCACAACCCGCGGCAGGGCTTTGCTCCGGGCTCCCGGCTGGGTTTCCCGAACCCGGCAGCCCGGGCCGGAACGGGCAGGGCAGCGGGGTCCAGCTCTCGCTTCGGCCGCTGGAGCGGCGGCGGCGGGGGGACGGCAGGAGCTGGAGTGGAGCGCACCGAGCCGCCCCCCGGCAGCCCCTTCCTAGCCAGGCCAATTAAAACGGCGCACAAAGCTGCGCCCCAGCCACCCTACGCTCCCACCGCTGCCCCCGGTCCTCTCTTCCCTTCCTTCCCCACACACCCACACACCCACGTCTCCCCGTCTCCCCGTCTCCCCTCCACCCCACCGCCCCGGCTCCTCTCGGTTTTAATTAATAATTAAAAAGCGGGATGAAGATTAAAGAGGGGGCAGAGGAGGGGCGAGGCGTTTCCGCGCCCCACAGGATCCCTCCTGGGCGCTGGGGATGGGGGCGAAGGTGGCCGGGCGTCGTGCGGGGCTGCCAGGTTGGGGTTCCCCCGCACCCTCCGAGCCACTTCCCTCCTCCTTCTCCTCCTTCTCTTCCTCCCCGGGAGTGCCGGGGTGGCCTCCCTGCACATGGCTGCTGGCGGTAGCCGGGGCTGAGGCGTGGCGGGACGGCGGCCGGGGGCTCGGCTTCTCTCCGCTCCCGCTCGGCTGCAGGGGAGAGGAATTACAGCCCAGAAAATGTGAACCTGTTGACTGCCACATCCTGAGTGAAAGGGCCGGTAGTCTTTTACATTCCCAAACCTATGAAGTTGGGATGCCATCGCTGGGCCCCTGGATTCACCTGTCACTGCAATCACTGCCCCCGAGCACTGACAAATATTCACAATAAAAGAGTGAAAGGGTCTCTTAAGGTTCACTGATTTGTGTGTAGAACTTTGGAAAACTGCAAACAAGCGAGAAAAATTGTCCATTCTTGTGAAGGGAAATACAAGTTTGCACTTAACCGTTCAGCGACAAAACCCGAGGACTGGCCAAAGAGCCGGTGACATACACTGTAATCTCCATAACAATTTCATTTCCTCTCTTCCCTCTCTCCCTCTTTACTGGTTACCAAAGGGGAAAATCTAAGGGTTTAATCCCGAGGAAGGCTTTCCATTTATTCCCACTGCAGGGAGAAGGGGATATTGAGAAAAACCGTCAGATCCCGAACAAAATGGAGAGGGAAATCCTCGGGCTCTGCGCTGGGAGAGGAGAACTGCGAACATCCAGCTAGAGGACACATGCGAATCGGAGTGAAATAGAAACTGGCGCTATTAAATTTCCTTTTAAGTGTGCCTTTGGATTAGTTGTACACGGAATCTAGTAATTAAGGCCCTTCTCTTTAGAGAAAACCTTTTCGGTTTCGTATTCCAGCGTGGGGCGTGATTGCTGCGTGCTCTAGAGAAAAAAATAAAGGACCAATTTTTCCTTTGAGCGCAAAAAGTTGCTGCCACATAAGTGGTTTTTCACTAAAGACGACATTAAATTGTAGGGTATTAGCAATAATCACCGAGGGATCTGTTTTATACTGTCTCGGGCCTCAGAATCTGCTGTTCCCCTCTTGCTGGGAGCAGGGAAAAGCGATTCCCGATTAAATTCTGCATTAATAGAACTTGGCAACCGGCAACAAAAACCTTGCTTAAGTGAAATGAAGAGACAAAAGGCACTTTAAATGCTGAGGCTGGGGGCTGGGGAGCTTATGCCACTAATTTTAAATGAAGACGACGTTCATGCCTTGCAACCAGCGGCGAGACCGTGCTTAGGCTGGGTGAGGGATAGCACTAATTCTCCTCCGTGGGCTCGCTGCGAGGCTCTGGGCAGGGCTCGCCGTCCTCCGCACCCTCCCTTGCTTCCCAGGGAGGCACCGGTTTTATCCGAGAAAACAAACACCTTGGCTCTCAGGCGGGGCTGCCTCCACCTCCTCTGACCTGGCCATGAAAAAGCAGGGACCTCAGGGGAGCCCCCTGCACCCGGAGCTGGTGGGAGGTGGGACGGGAGGGGAGGCCCCACGCACTGCCCTGCAGAAGTGTCCGAAACGGGGCATTTCCACCACCCGCTTTGGGGAAGGTTGTTTCAGCCTCCTTCCAGACTCGGGTGCCGTTTCTCACGGGGACACGCGACATCAGAAGCCCCTTCCCCAATGCTCATGAGCTCTGTGCTGCGTGTGTGTATGTGTCGGGGGGTGTGTGTGTGTCAGGGTGTGTGTGTGTGTCGGGGGGTGTGTGTGTGTGTGTGTCGGGGGGTGTGTGTGTGTGTGTCGGGGTGTGTGTGTCGGGGTGTGTGTGTGTGTGTAGCTCCCACTCGTGTCCGCCCCCCTCGGTGGGGTCTGCGCGAAGCGGCTCGGAGCGGGGCCGTAGCCCGTGCCGGGGCCAGCTCCGGGCGCGGAAATAGAAATGTAACGACTCTCCAGACAAATTAATTTTTGACGGATTTATGGCACGGTTTGCTTTCAAGATATTCATTGGCTCCTCCGAGCTGTAATAAAGTCCGGGGTGCAGAAGTATAAACACGCACCGTCTGCTCGGCGGAAACCCTCGAACAGTATCTGCCAGCGAAAGATCAAGACACTTTGTGCATTTTCCACAGATAATGCCCATATTCCGAATGAGTGATCAGAGAACTCCGGTATTGTTAAGTAAAATGAGAGGAAGGCGAGTGACGTGGGAGTCGAACAATGGCATTTCTGAATCAGTTTGGTTGATTGACATTTGGGGGCTTCATGACCCGAGGGAATAGGACTCATTACCGTGAATACACCAAAACATCAACCGAGATTAGAATTCTGGATCTTTTAAAAATCCTATTTCATTCTAAATTATAGTGGGAAAATACCAATTCTAAGAAAAAAGGAGAGAGGGAAGAAATTACTCCTTTATGCTCCTTTAATTGTTCAAAGTCTCCAAATAGAGTAAGAAATGGCGTTAAGATTTTGGGCAGCATTTAGGGAGAAAATTAGCTTACAAACTAAAAACCTTGCCTCTGACCGAACACTGATTACGAGGAAATATACATTTCCGGGACCTGCAGATCTTGCTCTGAGCTGAGACGGGAAGAGGTGCACGGTGCAGGAATAACTTCATAAGAAGGATATTTGACAGATTGATATGAATAACTGATTAGATATTATTCTATCTATATTAGATACCCAGTTTCCTTTGCTACGAGTTTCATATCCCAAACCCTAAGGAAAAGGACAAGTAAGCATGAAGGAAAAATAAATAATAAAAAAATAACAATAATTAAAAAATTAAATAAATTTTAAAAAGGGGTGGGAAAATATAAGGGAAATGCAAAAATGTGTCCAAACCAGCTTGGAGAGTCGCAGAGGCAGTCGCGATGGATGCCATGGGATTCTGTATGGGAGACCGGCTGGCTTTGAACAAAGTCTATTTCTCACAAAACTGGGAGCAAAAAGATATAGTAGGGTGTGTGGCAGAGAAGGGGAAAATCTCTGAGAGCCGGTGACCGTTTTTCCCCGGCAGAGCAGCCCCAAACCGGAGTCAATGGCCGTCACCATTTGCCCGTCTTTAAAACTATCTCCGGATCCTGAAACCGAAAACATCGCCTCTGGGTCCAGCACAGGGCCAACGTATTTTAAATCTGGTTGTATTTGCTCCTTCATATCTTTAGGGAAATAAACGTTCCCGGGGTTCCTGATACAAGATGAAGCTCTTAACCAATGACATTAGGAATGTGCTGCAAGAAAAGGTTGCCCTGTTATCAAATTTTCGATCAGTTATCAAAGCTGAAGATTGCTTAGGAGTCATTGCTTTGCACAATAGAAACAAGGACGGTTTTATTTATTCGGCGACCAGAAATACGAATAATTAGGACCCTGGCAATCCTGTCAAATAAATTTAGTGCTTTCAGGTTAAAACACAGACACACAAACCAACCCGATGATTATCTAAATGTTCAATTATACATTTACTAATACGGCCAATGACTCAAAGCCTCCGCACATCTAGATACCATCTTTATACGGAGACATCTTGGTTTTAATTAATGACTACTTTATTCTCATTATTCTCAAGAAAAATAGGGGTCACGTCACATTAAAATTAAGATTATTTTAATTTATTTAGGCTCTTTAGCAAAAATCAGTCTAATTATATTTCGAATTACAGGGAGAGGCAATTTAACTCGTTGGAGAGTTTGAACAAAGACACTCCACCCGGTAACGTACATCAGGGCAGAGGAGGCACCGGCTTTCCCCGTGTCCCCTTTAGGTGCCATCCTGGCGGGATGAGCGGGACGACGTGGCCAGGCGGCACCGTGCCCGTCACCCGCGGGCCCCGCAGCCCGAGCCCCGCATACTGCTGGACACCGGCCGGTACCTGGACTGGGGAGGGGGAAATTAAAACTGTGGCGCTCCCGCCCATCTGCCCATCCTCGGGCACGGTGGGGAGAGACCGCCCGTCGCTCCCGGGAGCGTGCCCGGAGCGGGGGGGCGGGGGGGAGGGAAGGGCTGCGAGGGGCTGCGGGGGCGCAGCGGGGAACACTCCGCTCCACCGGGAGGTGGTGGCGGCCCCGGCCCCGCACCTGCGCGGGGCCCCGGCAGGGAGCTCTCCGGGGAAGGCAGCCCCACCCCCGGCCGCCGGGGAAACAAAGGCAGCGGCGCGGGGGGCACCCGCTCGGCCGCGGCGGCGGGTGCCGGGCGAGGCGAGAGCGGCGGGCGGAGGGGCCGCCCCAGCTCCACCGCCGCCCCGAGGCCGCGGCCCCCGCCCGCCGCTGTCGGCGGCAAACACGGGCCGGCAGCTCCCCCTGCAGGGCGGCGGCGGAGCGGCAGCGCCCGGGCGGCAGCACCGCCCCTTAAAGGGGCAGGAGCTGTTAAGGTGGAACGGGCGGCGAGCGGTGGCGGCAGCCCTTCCGCGCCACGGCTGGCTGCGGGCAGTCCGCGTCCCGCCCGACGGCGGCGGTGTCGGCAGCGGCAGCGGCAGCGGCAGCAGCAACACCGGTGCTGACCTCGTCCTGAAACACCGGCGAGGCTGCCGCCGTCTCGGTCCTCGACACCACCTCTCCCATGAAGGCGTAGCTGTTTTTGCGGTGTGTGTCACCGGAGCGCGGATGTACTCCCACGGGAGTGATGTTCCACGCGGGAGCCGCAGGCCGTACCTCGCCGGGTGGATTAGTAGGGGGCAGCGCTGCAGGGGCAAGCCCCGCCTCTGGGTGCGGTGGGAGCATCCTCGAGGGAGGTGCCGGTGGGGCTACTCGGGCCTAACCGGCTCCTCTGACGGCTGCGACGCTTCTAACGGGCCGGTCACTCGGCCCCCCGGACTCCCGGCGCTTTGTGCTTCGCTTCATGGTGGGGACCACCTCGCTCGTTCTTGGGGTACGGACAGTCCCCGCCGCCCACGCACCGTGCCTCGGGACCGCCGGCGGCAACGGGCTCCCTGCCTGCCTGGGACCACTGGCCCCGGGTGGGAGGTGGAAGAAAAAAGGGGGAAAGAAGAAAAAAAGAAGTGGTCCTACCCTAGGGGCCAGGCGAGCCGTGCCCGCCGCTCCGCACCCTTCTGCATCGCGCGGAGCCAGGAGCGCGTAGAGCTCCTGCCAGCTCCGGGCAGCTTTAGCGAGGGGTCCGGGACAGATGCTCTCTCACGTCCCCGTGTTCCCCTCGCACACACGGGCACGGCGGCAACTCCCTTTGAGGGTACGCGGGGCGGGGGCTACGCGGGGCGCCGGGGCTACGGGCTGAGCCTCCGCGGCTGCGGGACAGGACGTTCCCAGTCACGCTGTTGCCGCGGAGCATCTTCCCTCTGCCCTGACCCATTCGTCCCTGGATCAAACCACATTGTGCTGCTGTTAAACCACGACAAAAATAAAGTTAATTGAGGGGAAAAAAAAAAAGGAAAGAAAGAAAAAAAAAAAAAAAAGGCGGAGGGACAATTCCCCCCCTACACAATATTTTGCACGCAAGGAGACGGTGTCCGCTCCGGGGGCGACCCAACCGCGCAGGTCCCGGCGCCGGCTCCCCGGCCGGGGCAGCGGGAGCAGTGGGCACCCGCGAACCTCACCAGGGGCACCCGCATCTGCTCCTCTTTGACTCTCAAACATGAAGCCGATAAGGCAGACGCGGGAGCTGGAGATGTTTTTCGGTCGCGCAAGGGCGCGATCGTTGCTCTGAAAATTCAGGGACGAATTTTTCATGATTCTAGACGGGGGATTTTTTTTTTTTTTTTTTTTTCGTTGGGGGGGGGGGGTGTGAAGCTGGAAACTAATGAAGACGAATCTGCATTAGAGCTACTCCACACAGGCCATTAAGCACGACGAGGTTTCCCTGTCGTGTTTTTAAGCGATAATTTGTGAGCTCTGCATGTGATGGTAGCGGCGGCCCTACCGCGCAGCGCCGCTCAGCTCCGCCCAGCTCCCTCACGGCGGCTTGCAAGCTCCGAGGCTCCACCGAGCTGCCCGAAATAACAGCGAACGATTCGAAAATTAAACCCATTTTCCGGTTCCTCCGCTCCCCGCGCAGCACAACTGAATGATGCCGGCTGGCGTAGCGCTGCGCGGCTTTGCGCGGCGCTTCGCGGGGCCGCCCCCGACTGGCTCCGCCGGCTACTTTAAGTGGAATAGTCCAGCGAAGCTCTGAAACAGGGCGAAGAAGGGCGGGCCATGTCTTCCGCGCGTCACCGGCTTATTTATATATATTGGGTTTTTTTTGTTTTGCGCTTGAAATTTCTGCGGAGTATCCAAAAAAATAGCTCTGGGTCTCCGTCGGCCAGGGAAGATCCCCGAAATTTATCTGTGTAGCTTGCTGGTAGACTTTCGTGAGCGGTTAAACTGAAAGCTTAGAAAAGTAGACAAAAATCTGTACTCTGCCGAATTACCCAAGACACAAAGGTTGAAGGGGGGAAGGGCTGTTTCACCCCGTGGTTCGTGCGCAAGAGAATTAAAAATAGTATCCGGCGATTTATTGATCAATCAAATGTTTGAGGGGAAGGCTGTAAACTCCTGAAGGGGCGAGCTGTGCCACGAGAAAGCAACAATCCCATAGACTTCAGCGGACCGTGTCACAATAAGCCATAATAACGGCGATTAAAGCAGCAGCAGCAACAAATCAGGTACCTTATCTCCCCTTTTTATCTAAAGCATCAGAATATTCTGTCTTCCCTTGACAAAGGCGCCCTCAGCCATAGCATTTTGTTCCCCTCGCCAGAATGAAACACATTTTCCTCCCCAAAGTAAACATAATGCACGTGACTAAAACACTGGCAGGGCCAACAGCAGGGAATTTAACTTTTAAAGAAACCGATCTCTGTCCGTGATTGATGCTGTGTCGCTCTGACAACAGAGAGTGTGTAGCTAATTGCCTCTATAAACGAAAAAGATATTGCCCTCATTTTATCAAACACATTCTTTGTCCGGGGCTAAAACAAGTGTCACAGTAAATGAACATGACTGTAGAGATTAATAGTTTCCCAGCAGTGAAACCTGAATAAGAACCCCACGTTGGCAACCAGTGGCTGCTTTAAATTGGGAAGGTTTGCATTAAGTTTTCAGAAGCAGTTTCCCTTCCAAGGATCCACCTATGCAGCTGCCACCACCTGGGATTTGGGTAATCCACAGACCCTGTCTCCTGTCCTCCACCAGGACCCCGAGGACCTTCTGCAGGGGTTGGAACCCCTCCAGCCCTGAAGACCTTTCTGGCTCTTGGAATTCCTCTGGGCAGAGCTTTGGCTGCCCAGGCAGGTTGGTCTACAGGGTACAGCTCTCCCACCTATACTCCACAAGGTGTTACGGAGAAGGGGCTGCAATAGGTTTCCTTCGGTTTTCATTACATTACAGGGCAATCCTGACTTCTTCTTGCAGAGGATCTTCAGATATTTTCTCTTTTCTTTAAGAATTTTTTTTTTCTTTATATTTTGAAGGCCAACAGACAGTATGAAGAAGAAAAAGGGAAGGCGATATTTATTCAAACAGTTATCAACAAATTCTGTGTGAGCACCTAAGAAAATAAAATTTCATCTTCAGCCAACACCAAAATGTGGCTTCTGGGATATCTCTCTGTCACATCTGCTCATATATACTTATATCTGGTCTTATATACTTTAATTCCCATCCTTTCCCTTACAAGCCATTCCCTCAACTGTATACCCAGGCAGGGTAATGATGCCCTGTCACACTCTCATTTTTTTCCAAAGGGATATTGAAATTTAGAAGAGCATGGAGAAGAGACCCTCCCACCCTTATGTTTTGAAACCCAAAAGTGTCATGCAAGATGCTCTTGGAGAATATCCTTTCTTTAGGGGCTGGATTACAACAAGAAATACCCTCAAATCAGGTATAGAAGGTCTCTTTAACCTAGCGGGGAAAGGAAGAGCCTGAACAAGCAGCTGAAAACTGGAAGCAGACAAATTCGATTGTGAAGAAAAGCACTCATTTGCAGGACACTGCCTAGGGAAGTGGCTAATTCACTGTTATTTGCTGCTTTTAAGCCTTCTTGGAAATTATACTCTTGTCAGACACAAGTTATTGGACATAATACAGGGTGAAGTGGATAAGATTGAATAGCCATTAATAAATAAATAAATAATTAAGTTTCTGCTCCTCTGGGCTTGATGTATTTGCAGATTCATAGAATTAAAAACTATTTAAGAATGTAAAACTATTAAAGAATGGGCACAATTTCTTCATCTGCTTATCCAAACTTATTCCAGTCAGGAAGCATGTGAAGATCCTAAAGTTTAGGTACCTTCCCCTTAGGCTGCTGTTGAGCAATTTTTCATTTTCCTTCAGTTTATCCAGAGTCGTTATTGACAAAGTACCTCTAAAGTAATGCACTTTACATAATTATTTATCCTTCAGGTGTAAACTCTCAAATGTATTCCCTTGTCTTTTTTTTTTTTTTTTTTTTTTTTTTTTTTTTTTTT